>JAUZNK010000952.1:0-11786 GCA_035046665.1 Euphysa ruthae
TTAAAGTAATGCTAGTCATGTACAAAAGACCAATTGCTTATAACTGAAAATTCCTTAATATATGTTGAATACCCCCTAATTTCTCACAAGTCATATTGGCATTAAAAACAACAAAGTGACGACAGATAGTGAATAAATTTTGATCGAAAAAAAAATGCAGCTCTCACACTTTAACATGTGTTATATACGTGTTATACATGTGTTATACACGTGTTATACATGTGTTATACACGTGTTATACATGTGTTATACACGTGTTATACATGTATTATATTACAAATATGTAATAAGGCATACACATAATGCAAAAAAGAATCCAACATATCAGCCTTTTCTGGCGGCATGGATGGCCACAATTCCAATTACCATCATGTTTGTAACCCAAATGTTCTTATATTTTTAACGAAAAAAAAGAACGTTACGCTTTGACTTTAAACGTAAAAAACAGAATGCAAAAATGTTTCATATATCAAAAGTTATGACATTTTTAACTTTTTACCTGTTCTAAAAAATTTAAGTTACACTAGTTAAAAAAATCTGTTGCATGTTTTAGAAAGTAAAGACTCTTGTTCATCCAGCACGTTTTGTAATGGTCGCAAGAGAATCATTGCACGCTGCCACGCTCTTTTGAATTTAGAAAAAAAATTAAACTAGATTCCTCGTAATCCAGCTTTTCTCTTAAAAAATAAATTAATTAAGCCCTGATTTGCAAAAAAACTGTCCCCATTTGAAAATATTTTTTTTTACCGCGAAATAAATAAGCACGATAAATGTTTAAAAAGATGCAACCGAATTAAAAAACCAAAGTTTGCTCATAAAAAA
Source organism: Euphysa ruthae (assembly GCA_035046665.1). NCBI lineage: Eukaryota > Metazoa > Cnidaria > Hydrozoa > Anthoathecata > Corymorphidae > Euphysa > Euphysa ruthae. The sequence continues at coordinate 823 of JAUZNK010000952.1, forward strand.
TATTTAATTCCTTTAAGAAAAAACTGGCCATCATCAACAATAATGTTCGTCAAAGTGAAGAAAATATTATTAGAAATGTTTATTTATTTATTTAAAATTTTTTTTTTGTATTTAAGGGTTTAGATACACGGTGTGTTTTTTGTTTATACGCATTAATATCAAAATTCATGTTACCAAATTTTAAACGTTATGTTAGGCAATAATATTATTTTGTACAAGTGTGATGCTTTTTTTTTACAAAGTTTATAGTATTCTGATAAAGAAAAAATAAAAACATTCATAAATATTTCATATTTACATTATTTTTCATTTATTTCTGAGTATACAAGGTTGTCAGTCAATTTTAGCAAAAAAAATGCTGACATCATCCATTTTAGACACATATTGGAATTTTTCTTTTATAACTGGTAGAGTATATCAACGCCTATGTCCAAGTATCAAGTATGCATGTAACTACTCGATGAGATTTTATGGAGGGGTGGCCGTGGGGGTGGGGGAGGGGGCTCTCAGAACGCCACAGTCATGTCAGATTTTCAAGTAGCCCAGTCTGAATAGGTTTAAAATATCTCCCAAACATGGATTTTTCATCAAAATATCATGGAAAACAAACTTCTTGAGTAAATTTCTAAAAAGGACAATAAAATCAACACTGTTAGACTTCATAAATTCTGGTAACATAGTGCTTACCTGTATAAGTTAAATCTTCACCAAATGGCAACTTTAAATGAGAAAAACGATCTGACACTTTACACCTTTTTAGAAACAAGAAACCAAACCAAAAATGAATCTTGGTAGGTTGAATTTGTAAATTTTTATACTTCTATGTCTTTAGCAGTTGGCGCCGTGGCATTCTGTACTTAACACTTTTGATCCCTTTCCTTATAACTCTTTCGCTCTCAGAGATTTTTTCCCTTTCAACTCCACATTTTTGAGATTTTTAAGTTGTAGAAAAGTGTGATGTTATTTTGTCACGGTGTCATCATTTTCTAAGGATGCTGGGTAAATTAATAATTCCTTTGCAATGTTTACAAACTAGCAATCAGTCTTTTTTTTTTTTAATGCTCCTTTTTTATATTCCTTGGCGTGTAAACTGAAGCCGAGGCTGAGTTTTTGAAAGCTAGGCTATTTTAAAAAAAAAAAATTCACTCAAGTGTTTTCATAAGGAGAGAAGGGAATATCTTTTTTTTTTTTTTGTTTGAGAAATGACAATGTTTAGTGTTCTACCGATGCTTTTACTTTTATCGAAGAAGCGGAATATTTCAAGCGGACAAGAATGTGTATCATCATTTGGTTTTGAAAACAATTTCTATGTTTGTACTCTGGATCAAGCTTTTGCTACTGGCATCCATTTCTTTATATTTTTTCAACAAACCACTATTTGTTTTTAATTATAATGTTTACTGTTGTTGTTATTTTTTGTTTGTAATTTCAACAATAATATTTTTTTTTTGGCGCTGTTTAGGTTTCTCTTTGCATTTTTTTTATTTTTAAAGCGTCTGCTTGCGCCCCTGACTTCTTTGCACAATTTTTCAATTTATTCATTCGTAAATAAAAAGAACAACATCAGATACAATTCCGTAAGATTGTAAAAGTAACAGCGGGCTTAACAGTGGGCTTGTGTCAAAACTACAAGATTTATTCTTGCATGTGGTTTCTTGCTGTCCGGCTGCTTTGACGCTTATGCAATTTATAAAGGCCGTTCTATATGATAAAATTTAAAGGAAATGAAAAAAGAATACATAAGAAACATGAACGCTTGTTTTTCATATTTTAACTACTGTAAGATCACCCGAAGGGGAGAAATTTTTGCGGGAAGAAGTTCTTGATTGAGATATTTTTGTGGGATTTATTTTTACGGATTTAACCCGAAGTCCCCAAGGTTTGTCAATAAGGGCCGTTCCGCAAAAATCAACTTCGCAAAGTATTCCAACAATAATAATTCCAAAGAACCTGTTGACCATTTTATCTTTTTTACTATTTAAATTATCATTTATCACCAATTGCCTTTTATTCAAAAAAAGAGAAAAACATTGAAATATTATAATCGCGCTGTTATTTTTTTTGGTTCATCTATCTCACCCACGATATATTTTCTAAACTATACACCAAAATCACCCGTTACGAAAGTCAGTAATGACATTGTTTTTTTTTTAAAAAGGTAAATCTTTTGAATTTCAGAGAGATACGGGTTGATAAAAAAGGATGCAGTCGAACATGCATAATCAGTTCGGAATTTGATGTCATGATGGCCGTGCTAAATATATAAATGTCGTTTTTGGGTACATTGCTTGATGACAGTTGATGGACTATTGCGTTGTCTAATGCACGCGTATTTAACCCAAAAAACAAAAATACACAAACAAAATTGTTACCGGAAACGAGGCTGTACAAACAAAATATGCTGGTGATGTGACTGCTAAGACTCTCTAGTAACTGTTGCTTGAAGAATATCGCACCAATACAGACGTAATAGAGGATGGCTTAACCTTTGAAGATTGGGGGAAAGTTGGAGGAGCCTCCAGTTTCAGTTCCGATATATCACTTTAAAGATGAAGTTCCATTATTTTATTTCACTAAGTAATTTTGCTATTTTTACCTTTTAAAGAATTTATCGTATTTATTACCTGGCTCTAAATGGTGAAATTATTTATATTCTAAGAAAATTCTATTGGTACATATTTTTAGTCACACTTTTCTTTATCACATACAAAACAGATTTAAATGCTGTTCTTGGATTGTCGAATTACTGTTCTTGAATTACAGAACTACACTTTGCTTGTGTGAAACATTAGCCTGAATCAGGGGTTTACGGAGAATGAAAATAATTCCGTCATATACTACTCTTCTGTTTTTTTTTTTTTTTTTTTTTCAACTCTCAAATCATTCTACTTTTAATATTTTTTCTACGATTTCTGTTATGATAAAAGCTTTTCATTTATAGGGGGTAATAAATTATTATTACAGCAATAAATTATTTTCTAAAATATAAGACTTTTTAAATACTTCATGGGCTCACAATACAAAACCCAGAAACCCAGAAACACAAAATAACACTTGGAAAATGTTCAATCAATTTTTTTTTTTTTTTAATTCTGGTTGATGACTTCTAACCAGCAAAATTGCAACTTGTACTGAGCTTTTGCATCAATATTTCAAAAATTAAAAGTATTTAAGTTTTTTCAAATCAAAAAATCTTGGCCAATATATATAATATATATAATTCTGTAGGTAACATAGTAATAAACATGCATGACAAATTTGAAATCAAAAGGACTTATACTTTTTGAAAAATCTCCGTAGCCAGCGGAAAAAATGCTTTTTTCAGGAAAAGGCAAAAAATTAGAAAAAAATAAAACGAATATGTTAAAACTCTCCATTTCCATTTCCATTTCCATTTCCATACATAAACTATCTACTTCTTCGTTTTTATCAGGAAAATATTTTATAATTCATGTTAATTTCTTTCTTTTTAACTTTTTCTTTTTGTCTCCCATGCACCACCCTGTTCTACACACTATCACTATTTAAAATATGCGCTGCTCGAAATATTTAATCTCTCCTACAGATTAATAAGAAGGCGTTCTCTTTCGTTAAAGTAGAGAACTGCTGAAGACCCACCCGATAAGACATATCATACCCTCAACAAAACCCTCAAAAAATCATATTTTACATCCAAGTCGTTTGGATTTAGTGTGAAAAAACTTTTCTGGAAGGCTGTTGGTTCCTAACTTTTTTTACTGATTGGTACGAGTAAATGACAAATAGCGGCTCATATGGTTATGATTTCGTTGTCAAAACTCTCCGAATAGAGGAAGAGAACAACGGGTGACCAATTTTTTCACTTCGTAAAAGCTGTCAACTGTTGACGTATTGTCATGCCATAACAATTTTGGAGTGTGCGCATTACTAACATATCAAGGCATGAAAATAGTCAGGATTTTTCAATCGTGTTGATTTTGATCCCATGATTTAAAGCCATTGCTTGAAATAACTTATATTAATGAAAAGTCGTATACGGCTGTAATCTTTATTTCCCGTATTTACATTCTGGCCATAAACAAGGTTATTTAGGCTAATATTTTGGGCAAAAACTCCTTACCAGCGATATAAATAATCCGTTGCTAGGGTAAAAGTTGATAAATTAGTTTTCAAGCACATTTTTAAAAGTTAATTTTGAGACACTTAAACAGTGTTGTTAAAGCAGTCTGGAAAATGTGTAAACTACTCCAAAGCATTTAGTGCCTTTACTTCTGGTGAATTACAAACAGAGACTGAGTCTGATTTATGTCAAATTTTTATAGTAACTCATGTTTGTTCAATAAATCATGAATGTTCTGCTGGATCGACAACTATTGTATACGATCAAAAACAAAACGGAAGTTGAAGTACGTAAAATATATAGGGGATGGAGACTCAAAGTTACACTCCGAAGTAGTTAAAAATAATCTGTAGCCTGGTATAGTCATCGAAAATTTATAATGTGTAGGACAAATCCAAAAACGAGTAGGTGGTTGACTCCGAAAACATAAAGCGACTTGCAAAACGCATTGTCTGATGGAAAGTCTCTCGGTGGAAAGTGTCGACTTACTGAAAAAATAATTTAAAAATTACAAAATAATTCGGCAATGCACTGGAACGATAGTTTACCAACTAATGGGCGAAAACCAGTTGAAAAATAATATTTTTTTCAAAGAAAAAAAAAACATTTTTTATCTATTTTAAGAAATTTAGAATAATGCCAAAATTATTGACAGTCATTAATTCACCCTAAATGCCTTAAAACAGCATTTAAAATTCATTAGTATACCATAAGTTCCCTTAGAAACGGCCTTAGCAGAGTTTTGAGCCTGTAAAGTAGGCTCTGTTAGCTCACAGTTGACAATTTATTCAACAAGGCTGACTTTACATTACATAAATAGTTATTGCCATGACCATTGGTACGGGTAAAATTGTTGATACTGATGTAATGAGCAAAATATGTAAAGCGTGTAACAATAAACAAACCTTGAAGAAAACCGAGCCTGCTGCCTTTTCAGATTGGAGAAATCACCACATGTGTAGCAATAATTACAATAGTTTTGCACCAGGATGGGAATCAGAGGGAACAAAAGTATTTTTAATCGGTCAATAGATAAAAATTCTACGTTACACAGAGCTTTAAGAGACGGTGATAGGAAAAGATTTTTAAACGTGAAAGACACATATATTTATTAATGCCAATTTAATGGTAAAAAAATTTGGATGTTTAGGACACTACCAATAAAGAGTTGCTACTTGTTGTCGAAATTTAAAAAAAAAAAAAAAAAAACAGTGGGCTGGGCGGCGGCAGCAAACTACCAAATGTAACAATTGACCGGATTCTTTGAGTGTTGCTTTACGGCGGAATATAAGCGATCTGAATGCCATTCAGGCATCTGAAATAGGTACATTAGTCCATGTAGCTTTCTCATGCTACAATAGTTGGGACTTTTCACAATGTCCAAATGGTCCAGAAAGTTGATGAAAACACAATAGTGATCTAGCAAACAATACAAATACCTCTAAGCCTGGTCCAGGTCTTCCGTTAGACATTGTTATGAAACTTAAACCGATATTTATGGAGTTGAGTTCGGACAGAATGGTTGAAAAATGCCTCCACGGAGAAACCCAAAATCAAAATGAGAATTTTAATGCGATAAATTGGAAAAGAATTCCCAAACCAACATTTGTCAGTTTAAAACAATTGAAACTAGCAATTTCAATATTGGGCCTAAAACAACCGTCGTACTGTATGAAAAACAAGACATGATTCCTGGCTCATATTCAAGATTGTCTCATATATATATATATATATATATATATATATATATATAGATAAGAAACGATTAATAAAACTAGCTTAATGCAAAAACGCAGAAAAAGCCCAAAATCCGGCGGAAAAAAGTTCGTGGTAACCGGTTTCGCAAACAAGACCGCCACGAAGAAAATAAAGGCTTTTTGTATGAAACTGGTAAAATTTTTTTTTTTAAAGAATAGATTTTGGTTTCAGAATAGATTTCAGAACAATATCATACCATTTTAAACTAATATTTATAGTTTTTAAAGGTCAGAAACTACATATTAACTTTATTTTGTGTGTTTTTTGCTTTTTTCTCAAAATTTATTTTTTTGGGGCGCCACCAAGAATATCTCAGTAACCATAATAGCTATTATAATGAAATTTTTACCAGTCATACTAAATGCCACAAACTAAGCGAGCTAGATTTGGTTTAAATGTGCTAAATTCTGATTTTTTTTCATGTCAAAAGAGCAAAAGATTTTTAGTTTTTAAATCCGACAACTTTGGCTTGTGCGCCTTGTCACAAAATATTTTCGTGTCAAAAATCTGTTCCGCTTAAAATATGTTTTGTGCTTTCCTAAGTTTATAGTAAAAATTGCGAATTATTTGGACTAACAGTTTACTCTATTTTCTTGGCGGGGCGGATCTGGTAAAATATGTTTATGTTGCTAGGGACTCGGTTGCAATAGCAGCTGAGACCATTTTTTTTTTTTTGATTTTTTATATTTTAATTTTTAGACCGGTTTTCTTGGCAATTTGTTGCTTCCCCATGTTAAATTACAAGCTCACTCACTCACCTAAAAAATTCTCAGGCAATATTCGTTTAGATCTGTTTTTCTGTGTATAGTTAACAATTAAAGATAAACATCGAATTACTCATCTATCAACTGCTGTCTACGCTTGATTTGAGTATCTTGCATAATTATCTTCTTGTGCGGTAATTTCACTTTTTGAAGGTTTCATTGTCGCAGATCTATTTAGAATAGATGGTACAATGCAATCAATTGGAGTGAATGGAAATTTTTTTTGAAATTTATAATCTACTTCTTTGATTAGAATTTTTGCATTACTTACCATTTTTGATTTTTCTTTACGTGACTGATAAAGGACTGATGCTGCTTTTCTTCCATACGTGACGCATTTTACTGGGAATAATTTTAATACTTCTTTATACTTATTATTCCCAATACAACCGTTACAGTTTGAAAATGTGTGCTGGGATTTTTCGGTTTCATCTAGTTTATACCAACTACTATTTGGAATAGTATCTGCTTGATTTTTGTATTTTGTTTTGCTATTGATTGAATTTGTATTTTAATTTTAAGGAATTGGCGAATTCATATTCAAAGCTTGAATGATATTTTATTGATGTTACATGCTGCAATTTTCCATTTTAATTCTAAGTTCTATATTTTTTATGAAATCTAATTTGAACCTTTAAGCCTAGTCTCTCCCTAAGAATAAGAATCAAACTATGAATTTTTGTTACGAGGTAAGGATTAAACTTTTTTTTGCAAAGAGAAAAATTTTTCCATACACTCATTTTTTCATAAGAAACCTAGAGTACCTCCAAAATTAAAAAAACATTTAAGAACTAAAATGAAACAATGTTTTTGAGGTAAGAAAGCACATTGCAGAGAATTTATCTCAGCATTACAATTCGAATCAAAACATTCGAATGCAATTTTAATCATTTCTTAAATCGTTAAAATTCTTGAATGTGTCACTGCCAGTGTTGATATTAAGAAACACCCTAAGAAACTTTTATAAGTACAAATCGAATTTTAAACAAGAAACTAATAGAAAAGATCGGCAGGACGCTTTAAAGCGGTTTTTTCTACGTAATTCGCATTCATACGAATGTACATCATTTGCGAAGTGCTTCTGAAAAACATGTATAAAACCATCTTGAAGGATCTTTGGATTTTTTATTTCACCATCGACCGTTTTGTTGACTTTATACATTTCGCACACTATTAAAGAACAACTCTTACTTCTCGATGTCGTGAATGATGATTAGTGGAAATTATTTATATGGTTTGCTGCTTTATAAATTGATTCTTGTTTACGTATTAAATTATCACGCCATTAAAATTAAAAAAGCAACAATATAAGAAAAAAAAAATTGCCACACTTAAAAATACAAGACTGTAAAAAAAAAAGGAAAAAAAAAAAAAATAGCAGGAAATAATATTTTGATATTTTTTATCAGTACTAAAGAGCATGGGGTCACACTAAACGTAAGCGAAAAATAAATATTATAAATTATATAATAAAACATAAGTTGAAAATGCTAAAAATTATAAATAAAATTTATGTTGAACTTTAACTTCTGTAAAAAATAAATACGAATGAACTCCTTAAATGTGATATTTATAAACTTATATCCTATAAAACAATATTTATATTAAATATTTATAAATATTAATTATATATAATAATTAAGAATTTAATGTAAATGTTAAAAAAATTTTAAATTCATTTGTTATCAGGAAATCAACTTTTTTTAGGCACTTATCTGCTCTTAACATTTTCAAAAGAAATTTTCGGTAATTCTTCTTTGCTACAGTAATGCGAAACTTTATTAACTTTTTCATACCCAGCAACACACGTGCACAATATACTTCAAATAATATTTACTTTTCTATACATGATTTTAGTAAGTAGCTAAATACCATAATTCAAAATCACATACCAGACTAGTGAAGTAATTTCAGTAAAGTGAATAGATAACCAGTGAATTTTGAAAATGGGTGAACGCTGATCGTGTAAAAGGATCAAGATCTAGAACAAGAATGATAAAAGACAACCAACATACTATTAAAAAATCAGCGGCTTTAAATGAAATAGTGAATGAACCATTTACTGAAGTGGAGCTGAACGAAACCCAGCATTTTTAAGGAAAAAATCAAATGCTTGTCGAGGGCACCAACCCTGACGACGGTACAACATCAACGAAGAAAATGTTCCCTCTGCATCTAAAAGAAAGCTTGAGAGTAGTCTGAACTCAATCTATGTTGATGATAAGCTTTTTTAAAATAGGTTTAACTTTATAAAAGACTTTTCAATTCTTCAAGAGCTTTTTATGGTCATTAGCACTTGTCCAAACTGTATTTCAAAATTGGACATCCATCATGGTCGTAAGATTGGAAGTTGTCACTCATTCTTGTTAAAACGTTCATGTTGCTCTTGGTCACAGATTTTTTTCTTCAAGAGCAACATCAAAACAACAACGACTGAAAAACAGAGGTCTCGGTCTTTTTGATATCAATACGCAGTCTGTTTTGGCATTCCGAGAACTTGGTGTTAATCGTGTTACGAATGAAAAGTTTCATTGCATTATGAACATGGTTCCACTGATGAGTGAAAACACTTTTTCTAAAACTATATCTAAAAAACATGTTTTTTAAACTTGTGTTTCCGAATCGAAGCAAAAAGTTGCTGCTGAGGCACCTGCAGAAAAGTTTTATAGGAATATAAAGGTGTAACTGCAAGTTTTGACGGAGCGTGGGAAAGATACGGATATTCTTCCTTAAGGGCTACCCCCTCTGAAATTACTATTATCTAGTTTCGATAGGTCGATAAATTCTTACAAAACATTTCAATCTTTTTTTTATTGACATGTATAAGTCTTTAAATAAATTGAATTCAGAGTTAATTTTGAGATTAAAGAAATTCCCTACACTTTACGCACTGGTAAGACATTAAAGCTACCACCAGCGAAGACGTTTACATACGGAACCAACCATTTGCTATTTAAAGCATGTTTTCTCTCGAACAACCAATCCAATTCTTTTAAGGGTAGTGAATGTTTCATTGTGCTAATTTAAAAAGCATATTCTCAGTCCGAACCGACTTTCATGTTCGTGCTTTATATGCCGCTAAGTATTTATTAGTTTATATTAATTAATGTGTATTAAAATATAAAAATTTGTTGGTGTAGATTAGTACTTATCATATTGTCTGCGACTATGTATAAACCAACGTTAAATAAACATATGGATGAATGAAACTACGTTCTGTTCAGTTTTAGGGAGACGGTGATAGTAAAGAGCTATAGTAGGGTAAAAGATATTCTGGTGTAGAAGTGAGTAAACTTGAGTGTGTTGCTCATTATCAAAAGCGAGTTGCGAAGTTAAAAAAAAAAAAAAACAAGAGAAAGTTCTTGGTGATCACGGTCGACTGAGAGAAGCCATAATCTACAGGTTGCAGATTTTTGCAGTTTCTATACATCTAAACGCAGGAAATCTGAAAGATATGGAATCATCATTTCTAGATTCATTATTCCCTGTTGCTTCATTGAAGAACATTGCATACTATGAATAAATAAAAAATTACTTTTTTCTTTATATTCTATATGTATTTCAAAGAAAGAATTTGTTCATTTTCCTTATCTTTGGGAATAAATAATTACATTCCAGCAAAATGCAGATATTGTCTATTTTATTAATTTGATTATAAAGATATTTGTGTTATTATTAACCGATGTTATCATGTTTTTTACAGTGAAAGTATCCCACTGAATCCATCGAACATACCCAACATTGGAATGCAGTGAAAGTATTCCACTGAACCCATCGAACATACCCAACATTGGAATGACATTAGAGCAGAGTGACATTGAACAGCGGATAATGAAAATATACCATCTGATGTACATAATAGGTAAATATTTAATGTGGCTTGCGGCAAACCGGATACACTGTGTTCCTCTTTTTTCACCGGGAGGCATCGTTCACAATTATTTTAGATTATTTGTTACCATGAGTCACCTATCTTCATGTCAACACAGAAATTAAATGTTAGAATATGTATTTTATGCAATCACAGTAATTTATATACGGACTATGTTCGTTTAAGTTGCAGGTTTGGAAGCATTTGCTACTGAAGCACACATTCAAGAACAAATACTAAAACGAAATGAGGGCGTGTCCACGAAAATCCTTCACGAAATTTACGACTTGAATATTGATGACTCACGATACCGAAGCAAGTTAAAGAATATATTGAAAAATAAATTTACAGGACAGCAGTATTTCATATCACTTAGTCATAATAAACCAGAAATTGTTGTTAACCGTGCATCAATAGGTAAGATGGTGTTCTGTCATAATAACTGCTTTGTTTTGTTTGTTTTCGATATATA
>JAUZNK010000963.1:0-11784 GCA_035046665.1 Euphysa ruthae
ATGTCCTGGCAGTTGTGCGCCAACTTGTGCTCCTTTGTGTCAACCGACATGTTGTCAGAGTCGAAATCCAGTTCAAATACAACAAAAAACATGCTCAAATGGTTGTCATAGTTCATGTGCGCCGTTGTGCTCTCCCGGTTGCTGTTTAAATAGGAGAGCACCTACTTCTAATATGTTAGAATTTAGACAGCCTGTTCCAAAGCTTCAATATGATGCATACCGTTGTGAAAATGGATGTGACAGTACATGTGCTCCGCTATGCCAACCTACATGTTGTATGTCACGTGGGTTTAATAATGGAGTTGCTCAAATAGGCGATATGACACCTTGCCCAAGTACTTGCTCTGTTAGCTGTGGACCACAATGTCCTCAACACTGTTGTCGAAGTTATCATTTTCCACCAACCAAAACTGTAGAATTATCAATTTCAATGTGCCCTTCACCTTGTTCATCAGCCTGTGCACCAACGTGTGACGCTGGATGTTGCAGTGGGGTAGGACCTCAGCCACCTCAACTATCACCATTTATGTGCCAGCCACAATGCTCACTTGCTTGTACTCCGTTATGTAACCCAGCGTGCTGTAATATTGCGCAGGTACAGCAAATTTTACCTCCTCCGCCACCACCTCAAGCGTGCCCAGCATCCTGTTCACCATCATGTGCGCCCTTTTGTAGCGCTAGTTGTTGTCAACCGGCATCGGCTCTACCACCTCCATCCAACTGTGCTCCCTCCTGCCAGATTTCCTGTGTACCATCATGCAAAGTTAGTTGTTGTCACCCCCCTCCACCACCACCTCCACCACCACCTCCACCACCGCCTCCATCGCCACCACCATATCTTTGTTCTGGTTCATGTATGATTGCATGCGACTCTAGTTGTCCTCCTATCTGTTGCCAGCAATCTTATTTTCCACTTCCACCGCCACCCCCACTTCCACACTTGTGCCCAGGTATCTGCTCACCGGCATGTGCACCCGCATGTACACCCAGTTGCTGCCAACAACCTCCTCGCCCACCACCTCCTCGCCCACCACCAATGCTCACCTGTCCTTCTCCATGTCCTTCTTCATGCGCTCCAGCTTGCATTCCAAACTGTTGTCAGTCGCCACCACCACCACCACCACCTGCGCTAGTCGGATGCCCACAGCAATGTCCTTCTACATGTGCTCCTTCCTGTTATCCAAGTTGCTGTGAAAAAGCCAAAGATTATCATCGTCCAATAGGCGCTCAAGTTCCTTCAGTTGCTACAATTATGCTCCCTGTAAATCCATACAGCCCTTTGCCTATCCCAAATTTGAAATATCAGCAATCTAGTAATTGCCCAGTTGGATGTTCTGTAACATGTCGCAGTTACTGTCCACAATCATGCTGCAAAAACTTAAATTTACAAAAAAAAGAACTTTATCAGCGTCAGAAATATCAACAAATGCTTACAAACTTTAGAGCGAAACAAATTCAAAAATATTACCAAGGGTAAATTGAGAAAAAATATAAAGGATTTGTAGTAAACATCCTACAAGATAAAAAAATAAACGTGTAGGATGTTTACGTGAAAGTGCAGATTAGATATGGCAAAATTCCCGTTGTTATCACATCAGTGAGCAAGCTACAATTTTAGAGGTTATAAAATCTAGATTTTTAAATAAACTTTACGTACATTTGAGTAAAACGGTTATTCTCGATGGTATTGATATTATATTACTTTGTATATTTCAAAATAACTTGGAAAATTTTTCATGAAATACTTCAATAAAACCGTGAAGAAATTTAACTTCAAAAATGCTGCGATGAAAATTCTGTTGTACTGAAAATATGGCGGTAGACTTTCTAAGATTATAAAAATTGAAAATAACATAAATTGTGTTAATGTATTTTTTATTGTAGATTTTACTTGTTTTTTTGTATGTTTTTTTATGTATGATATCTATTAGTTATTTTGATTTAATCAAAAAATCAAAACCAAATTGAAAATTGCGAATTGTTTCCAAGTTGCTTATTAGAAAAACACTTTAAAAAAGCATGACGTCTGCATTATTTAGGAGATTAAGAGTGTAAACTTATCTCTAAAAATGAGTTCTTCCACCAACGAAATTTCATGGAAATTCACCGTCTTCTCAGAAGTATTAGTAAGATTTAAATGAGGCACAAAAACACAAGTTTAAGTTTAGAAAGGTGACAAAAAATCATAGATGTGATAGTCACGACACCAAAATTTAACAATTTGATTAAATAAAACACTATCTTGGCGGATTCACATTGCACAGTTTATAGACCCTATTCTCGGACGAATCTTTTATTTTGAAAATCTTCGTTTGATCTGCGGTTCGTTAGGAAGATTTTAAAAATAGATTTTAGTTTGTGGTTTAAAGCAAACCATTCAAAAAGCAGTTTGTTACAAAATCTTTTTAACGAAATTTTTATAGTAGAATAACCCATAAAAAATAGTATGCACAATGTAAGTTAGGCAAAATTTCAGCTTATGTCAATCTATTAGGTGGAATGGATAGATTCGTGTTTATGCTTGTATTGCGTAAGTTCTATCTCAGATTTTGATATAATTTCCTAAAGTTTGGTCTTTTCGGAAACGTTAATCTTTCAAGTAGTAAAAAAATATCAATTTGATAAAAGTTTTTTTTTTTTACGAGAATATACGGTTCAGCAAATATTTTTTGAACTAAATCTGATTAACTAAATTGTTGAATGGAAAAATGCAACTTTTTTCCTTTAACTTTTCAAGAATAGTTTTAAAAGGATTTTGCATAAAATTATGCCCGAAATATGCAAACTTAAAAGCCTGAATTCTAGTTTATTTTCATGCAAAGTATTGCCCCCAAAATATTAATACGTCTTGTTGGATTTAAACATGACAATTGAAAAATGTATTGGATTTGTAAATTTTCGTAAATATTTTTTTTCTACTTTTTTGTTCATAAAAATCTACGTGATTCTTTCTCCAATTTATTCAATCTTATATGAATAATAATGAATAATAATGAATAATAAGATTTTTTTTCTTAAATTTCGTATAAATTAGGAGATATTTATAAAATCTTATTGATATTTTTCTATTTAATAAAAATTGCCGCTCTTTCGGCTCTTTGAAAATCTGATCGTCAAGCAAGTTAATGATGTCCAACAGCGGAGATATTTTATATATGGCTACAGTAGTCTCTGATTTTCTGAGCAAAAGTCATTGGGTAATGCAACGCTGGCTCAATTTGGTCGGTTTGTTTGTTTGAGCGAATTTCATAGACGTAGATCTGCGTTCTAAGTACTCAAAGACCCACAACGTGGGTCTTGGAGTACATAGAAGTACTTAGAACCTTTGGGTGAAATGGTTATTCTCGTTGGTGCTGATATTATATATACTTTGTATAATTCAAAATAGCTTGGAAAATTTTTAATCTTATTCCAGGACACAACTTATACTAGTATGAAGAGCGTTTGCTGAAAACTTCATAACTTTTTCTCAAAGGTTTTGGATGCTATGATGCACATCGTTTTAAAAAAATTTTATGGAAAGCCCTTTTTTAAAATGACGAATAAAAATATGTAAAAAAAAAACAAAAAACAATCAAGTTCCATAAAACCATCCTTCTTCTTTAACACTGTTTTGGTCACCAAAGCCTTTACACTTACCTTTCTCAAATTTTTTTTTGACATTTTGGTAGAGATTTTGCATCAATAATCCATGACATTACGCTCATAGCCTTCTAACGCCAAAAAAATTTTTTTTATAACATCCTGGTTGCTGCGCATTCATTTAAAACGTCGCGAATTCCTCTCATGTAATCATTGAAACAAATGATTGTTGATGAAGCTTTCATTTCTAATCATTTTGAACAACATAGATGACTTAGGGCATTTTTTCCATAACATATTGTTCTAACATTGCACTTGAATTCAGGAAAACCACTTCAATCTTGACATTCTAGACCTAAACAAAAACCCTGATCACTCGTCTTCAACTTTTCTTCATCTGAATATTGCAGCTCTATCATACCATTTCAATGAACTAAACTTTTGTTAAACTCCTTAAATGTCAAACAAAAAGTTATAGCTATATTCGAAACTAGACTCCCGTTAAATGACAAACCGATAGCATATGTTAAAATTGACGAATACGCCTATATACACAGACCAACTGAAGCTAAGATAGGAGGTAAACTAGTTTATATCAGCAAAAAGAACTAGAGTCCTGTTTCATAGAGATATTATACCAAAATAGATTTAACATTTTAAATGGTTCTATATACCATCACCCAACAATGTGTGCCACTGAATTATGATAAACAAACAATTGTTATATCGAGTGATTCTAAAATTGATTTAATGCATCATAACAAAAACAACATTGTTTCTAATTTTCTAGATTCACTATCTTCAAACTCGTTTTTCCCTTTTATACTATATTCTACTAGAATTACTCCTCATTCTAAAACTTTTATTCATAACATCTTTTTAAACTTTTATAGTGATTATATTATCTCAGGTAAATTTAAATGCCACTATTTATAACTTATTTATAACAGTTTTAATAAAACTGTTAAAAGCGAAAAAATATCTCAACGTTGTTTTTAGCTAATATGTCCCACATAAATGCCTGACTAAAAATCAAATAATGCACTTAGACAGACCATGGGTTAGAAAAGGTATCACCACAACAATCAAAGTTAAAAACGAAATACATATAAGTTGTTCTTAAAAAATAAAAATTTAACAACTAAAAATAAGCTGTTCAATAAATTTAAAACCTATAGGGACCTAGTAAGTAACTAATTTAATTCTCGACTACACATGATCTGATTACAATAACTGAGTATATTAGAAAAGCCTTAGATAATGATAATGATAATGGTGGCGTCTTTTTAGATTTACAGTAAGCTTTTGATGCTGACAATCATAATATATTTATATGGTAACTAAATTATTATTGCATTCGAGGTATACTATCCAAATTATCTCAACAACCACCAGCAGTTTGGATCATTTGATTAAAAATTTGTTAACCCTAACTTTTCTTATTGATACAGTGGTGCCTTAGGGTTAAATACTCGGACCACTGTTCTTTCTTATATATACATATAAATGATCTAAAAACATCCATTTGTCACTCAACACCTTATCACTTTGCTGATGACACTAACCTATTATTAATAAGTAACTCTTTAAAATGGTTAAGCATGCATTTTAAATATGATTTGTCTTCTGTTTTACAGTGGCTTCATGTAAACAAAATTTAAAACGTTATGTTATCATTTTTAAATCAGCCAAAATAAATTAGATAAAAAGAATAATAAAGATCTCCCAAATACATAAATTTTAGACTCAGTGGAGTAAAAATTAAAGCGTCCAACAAAATTAAACATCTTGGTATCCTCCTTAATGAAAAATTTTCTCCCAATGATCAAGTTCAAATTCGTGCCAAAGTAAGACATCACGTGTCGTTTGAAACACTTTTAAACATTTATCACGCAACATTTGAGTCCCATAGAGGATATGCACGGCAGATATGCCACATACTCGTATGACCCTGCTTGACAGAATTTTCATTGAATTCTCATCAAATAAAAACAATGTATTTTATTAGTATTTTACTATTAGTAACTTTCCTGCGCTTGTAGCAACTTTTATTTTTATTTATAATTAACAATTTCCAAATTCTATTAGCACCATATATAAATATTGACTGATTGATTGATAGGCTGTTATGAATAACAATAGCGTAGCAAGCTTTGCAGCTGGTGCTCATTTGACAATAACGCGAAAAATTATCTGTAGTAAAGAACGTTTTTTTTTTTTTTGCTAACTCGGTCCTATATTCTTTCCTAAATTTGGACCTACTTTTCATATTTTGTCTCGCCTTCCCATTTCTTTAATAATAATATTTGAACAGTAAAGAATAATTCAATGGAGAAAATAAGATATGATAGCTTTGTTGTTAGTTACCAAATAAAAATTAATTTCAATATTGTCCACAAAGAATTTTATTTAGACTTAAAAAAAATCATTAAAATTTCATTCGAATGTAAACATCAAATTGTTTATATTTAAAATTTTAAATTTAAACAAAATATTTAATTTTGGGTTTTTCATACTGTAATTTAAATCTAAATTCATTTTAAATTTAATTATATATTTTTGATTAAAAAAAAAAAAAAAATTACGATATCAGTTTAAGAAATATTAAAAATCTAAGCTTCGTGTTGACAAAGATATTTATTTAGAATTAAAAAAAGATGTAACTGACTCAATCAAACAAAAAAAGAACGACAATATATAGAAAATAAAATTAACCGAAAATGCAGCTAAATCTAACGAAATATGGAAAAAAATTAAGAAACTAGGGTAGGCTATCCAAATCATCCCAAGTGTCAAACATGGCTTAAATAGTCAAAAACTATTTCGCAAGGTTTGCAAGTAAATTAATATCGAAAATTTCTAAACGGTAAAGCATTTTCATTATCCTACTAAAAAAATTTAAGCATGACTTCAAGTTTTAATTTTACCCCAGTAACTCAAGAATCAATTTATAACATACTCAAAACCATAAAAAACAGATCCTAAGAATTTTAGGCCAATATCCCTTCTACCTTTAAATTCAAAAGTTATTGAAAGGGTAGTCCATGATCAGACAAACGCTTTAACAAAAAATTTTTTATACAAATATCATTCAGCATTCCGCTAGAAACATTCCATATCCTCCGCTTTATCATATCTCAATGATAAAATCCTAAAGGGCTTTGAATCAGGAATTTTAAAAGGAACGGTACAATCGACCATAAAACACTTTATGACAAAGTGGTATTTTTAAAATTTAACAAACGTTATAAAATAATTGAAATCTAATTTAACTGATAGAACATTCAAAATAAATATAAGCGAGGTATTTTCTGAGCCTGGTAAGTTGTCCTGCGGTGTTTCAAAAGGTTCCCCTCTAGGACATTTACTTTTTCTTCTCTAAATAAATAATATACCAGCAACAGTTGAAGGTGATTTATATCTGTATGCTGACGATTCGTCCTTGTAGTCCAACATAGTAATGCTAAGGAAATAGAAAGACAGTTAAATAAGGAATTTTCAAAGCTCTGCGACTGGATTGTTGATAAAAATTTAAACAATAAATTTGGTGAAAATAAAACTAAAACTATACTTTTTGTAAGTAAATACAAACTGAAGCAAACTGACAGTTTTGATATCAGCTATCATGGTATTAAGATTAAGCAACAGACCAAGGTTCGATATCTTAGATGTATTTTTGATGAAACACTTAGTGGAGAACCTATTACACTCCATGTAATTTCCAAATTGCAAGTGCCTTTACGTTCGTTAATAGAAATTCCCCTGAATACATGTGTGAGGTCTTCAAAACTAGTGTAAATAAAAGCTTAAGAACAAGGAATTCCTACCAAAAACTTGATCAGCCTTTCAGAAAAACTAACCAAGGCCAAAACACTATTTTTTATACGGGTCCCTTGATATGGAAAAATTTAAGAGAATGTACAAGAGCTAGTAACAATAATAATACATTAAAACATAATGTGAAGAAACATTACCTTGCGAAATTAAAACAGAAGTACGATTCTGGTTTAATTAGATAGAAATTAAATACGGTATATTATATTATTTATATTAGATATGTATATTATATATTTGTAACCATCGAGGGACCACAATGAAAATAAGGCTTTGGCTTTTCTTGCGCTTATCCCTGTTATCAATACAGGCCCCGTTGTTTACAATATAGTATTATATTTAAATTTTAAAAATTTATTTTGTTGTATTTTTATTGATAGTGGAATAAATACTTACTTATTGACCACAAAATGTATTTATTTTTTGCATAAACTGTTCTTCAAAAGTAATTTCAATACTGCTGAAAGAAAATTTATTTCTATTTAACTACAGCTTTATTGTATATTTATTACTGGTAGCGTAAGAAAATTTCTTTTTTGCAGTTGTTCTATCATCTTCTATCATCAATTACCATATGCCATTTTTAAGTTTGACTTGCCTGTTGGCAAGCTTTTGAATCTTAAGGTGGTCTTACAGTAACAGAATTAAAATCTAAAATAATATGTTTTAATATTTCTCTTACATATAATTGAGTGATTTTCGGAAACGAATTCTCAAAATGTATCGCATTGTAGCCCAAACAAAAATAATCATACATGTTTCAAATTTTTACAGCATATTCCTGATAAGTAGATAGAGGGTCATCTGTGAGAAGAATTTTTAGATAGAAATAACTGAAATAATGAAAAATTTACATAATGATGGATTCCAGACCCTATTTTGGACATTTACAAACTGATTTTTTGTTGAAGCAACTCTATAAATGCAATTTCCTATTCGCAGACCCTGATTTATACTATAATAAATAAATATGTCTTAAAGTTTCAGAGATTTTGATCAATAATTTTAAAAGTTTTGGAAATGATAATTATGAGAAAAAGCTTGTTAAAGTAAAAAGTATGTACAAAGTAAACCTAAAAAATTCCAGCACCACAGTCTCCTTCTTTATCATTATTTTTGTCTCCAAAACACTTAAGCTTGTTTCTCAACCTTTTTCATCATAATTTTTTTGACGCCTTTGATTTATAATCGATTATAATCATTCGCTCACTATCTTCTTTTACAAAATGACGGTCTAAAAACAAAATGATGTTCCAAAAACAAAATTGAAAAAAAAATTTTTTTTGGGCCCGAAAAAAACGTCAAATTTGGTTAAATCGCTGCTTTGAGAGAGAGAGAATGAGAATGTTATATTTAACGTGGGGAACCAACAAATTGCCGAGACAATATTTACAGGTGTTCCAAACAACCCGACCAATTTGAGCTAGCATTGAATTACGCAATGAGTTTTGCTCAGAAACTCAGAGATAACATGGAAATAAACTTCCATCAGAGGTGTGAGTCGAACTCGTAACCTTACGCTCCAGAGTCTCCTTGCGTTTTGTAGCACAAAAAGTAATTATGGAAAACATTTCAAACTTTGAGAGAAAATTTTTAACATGTAACTAGAAGTCATGTGATAAAATAAAGATCATTGGATTTTAAGACCTTAGATTGGCTAGAAAAACTAAAATAGCAAAAAATCGGTCAAATACATGGACATAGAAAGTAGATTTTACCGAAGAAATTTTTAAAATTTTATTTCAGGACACAACTTATAGTATGCGCAGCATGTGCTGAAAATTTCAGAACTTTTTCTGAAAGTTTGGATGCTATGATGTGCAGGGTTTTAAAAAAATGGTTTTGAGAAAAAACCAAATTTAATAACCAACAAAATCAAGTTCGACATACCTCTCCTTTATCAACAATTTTTGGTCCCTAAACCTTTACACTTATTTATTCTAGATATTTTGGCAGTTTTTGGATCTGTAATGCATGGTTTCCATTAGGCTTATAGTCTTCTCATGTAAAAAAAATACTTTCGGTGTGTCATTCTGGTTGTAGATTGCATTCATTTAAAACGTTGAGAATTCCTCTCATGTACCGGAGCAATCATTAAAACAGATGATTGCTAAAGAGGCACCTGTTTTTAATCATTTCAACCAACATAAGTCGACTTAGGGAATTTGTTCCAAATAATGTTCTAAGACTGCACTTGAATTCAGAAAACATCACAGCCAGAGGTAGAGAGGACTTTTATTTCTGAAATGATTTCACGGTTATTTAAAACTTAGTTCCATGAATTATCTAATGCAGCATCTTTGTTACACTGTGGTAAGAAACTGGTCAATTCTATTCTGGAAGAGGAAGGAGTTAATTGAAGAAGAAGAAATGATGTCATTGATTGGATTTAAGTGTTTATGTTCATGGACATCAGAATCTGGTGGTTCTCTTCAAGTTAGATATAAATATTAAATATAGAAATCTGCCATCCTTCTTTTCATTAACTAATTTTCTATTATGATAACTCTACACTAAAAACAAGATTATTTTCATCGTACTCTGGCTAAAACACTGCAAAACGTTCATCAACTTTGATAGCAAAAAGACATGTTTTTGTCTTGTTTAATCTATTCTGTAAATTGACTTGTTAACTTATGTTTTCCCTAAACAATTGTAATTAAATTCTATTCTAAATTTTAAGAAAAATTAAACTAAAATCATGCGGTGCAGAGGTTGCTAGTTCTAAAAGCATAAAGGAAAGAATAGGACGCCAGAAAACTTTTTATTTAATATTTTTCCTACAGCACCCCCTTTGAAAAAGAAATATCTTCAAAGTTTTAACTTCTTATTAAAAAAGGATTTCAGATTTAAAAAGTAGAATAAATTTGTGATTTTCATGGTTTCAATACTGTAAAATCACCTTAAAGTTAAAGAATACATGTGTTTTAAAGACGGCAGTAATTTTTGTCATGTCATATTTATACGTTTTTTAGTTCTGAATCAAAAGGAAATTTTCGCTTCAGTTTAGTGTCCATTGTTCTTGTTGGGTATAGCAGTTGAACTGAAGTCTTAAGAATCTTATCATGTTTCGAATTATTCTTATATGCTTCTTAATATTGTGTTACGGGTTCCTGTTGCTGCATTGATTTTCTCATAAACCTTGTGTGTTTAATTGAGTATTATGAGTCCATGGCGCGGCATTGATTTGCTGTTAGTCAAGAATTTGATTCAAAACCTCAAAAATAATTTATGAAGCTGAAACTTTCAGTATGCGTTCGTTAATATTCATAAATTGCCTGCTGAAGTTTACTGTTTTTCATGCGAGAATGAAGGAACCTTTTCGTGGTTCAAATGCTTATTTTAAGTTAAGTAATAGAAAACGTGTTATTTAGTTTTATTACTAATAACATCCTTGTCTGTTTATTTAACAAATGTAGTATAGTGTATAATGTAGTAGAGTAGTATACTGTGTTCTCATTAATGGAAATGCATTAATTGTTAATGTTGATTGTTTCAGTTTGTAAACAGCAGAAGTTTGGTTATAAATTTTTTTGCCAATATCCAGTTGTCAGCGATGAGAAAAAAAATCGAACTAATCAACAGAGAGACCTTACCGTATGTGTATAACTTGCAAGAAAGCATCCTATTGTTTACACAAAAAACTATTGTACTTAGTTTAGATAATATATTTAATAATACATGAAAAAGTTAAAATCCGAGGAGGGTTTTTGTTTTTTCTCTTCTAAATTTCTTTAAATTCTTTAATTCAAATTAATAAATATTTGTCAATTTACCAACCACAGCCAATCTAGAAACATCTATAACTCAAAAGAATTGGGCGGAAGGGGAGTGATTTCTTGTTCTTTTTTTTCACAATGGACCCGTTTACATTAGTATAATTATCTAGTAAAAGTATAATTATGTAGTATAATTAAATAAAAATAGAAAATAAAAACAAACTAATTATATTCCTATCGCTATGCTGTAACTATAACTGTTTTATAATTCTATTTGTTGTTGCTTGCTTGTTTTGTGTTTGCCTGAGTGCTTGCTTGCTTGCTTGCTCGCTTGCTCGCTTGCTCTCTTGCTCGCTTGCTTGCTTGCTTGCTTTCTTGCTTGCTTGCTTGCTTGCTTGCTAGCTTGTTTGCTTGCTTGCTTTCTTGCTTGCTTGCTTGTTTGCTTGCTTGCTTGCTTGCTTGCTGGCTGGCTTGCTTGCCTGTTTTCTTCTATGCTTGCTGGATTCCTTGCTTGCTTTCTTTCACGCTTGCTAGCTAGCTTGCTTGCTTATTTACTTACTTACATACTTACATACTTACATACTTACTTACTTACTTACTTACTTACTTACTTACTTACTTACTTACTTACTTACTTACTTACTTACTT
>JAUZNK010000974.1:0-11784 GCA_035046665.1 Euphysa ruthae
CTCGCTCGTTTTGGACCAGCATGGTATGTGCCATTCTCTTACTCCTCTTGGTATATGCATTTTTGCGCTCTTCAGGATTAGCTTATAGAATCTATGGATGTTGTTAAGTGATGGTGGGATTCTTTGACATATTTTTTCTATGTATGTTGTATATTCCTCCCACTTTGCTTTTCTAAAGTTCCATCTAGGTTTTGGGATGGCATGAGACGGTATTATTTGTACGCCCGTTGTTATGGCCACGGGTCGGTGTTAGCTGTTTGGAAAATCGGAGAGTATTTCCCTTGTTGTTGCGAGTGGCGTCCCATTGCTACTTTTGGTTACAAATGTTAGGTCCGGGGTGTATTCTTTGTTCCAGCGTGCCGATTTGAATGTCCCAGGCTGGGTTGGGTCATATATCAGATGAACATCTTCCTGTGTAGCCCATTCATGTAACTCCTGGCCTGGAAGATTTGCTTCTCTGTAGCCCCAGTCGTTGTGATGGCTGTTGAAGTCACCAATTATTAAAGCAGGATGTTGAGGATGCTGTTTTGGTGGGTGAATCCATTTAATTGCTGGGAGTTTATAGATGTTGATGATTTGGAGTTCACCTATTTTAATTTTACTTCTTTGAGTTCCGTTTTCTTCCGTTGTTCCTCCAAGATCTATAATCATTTCTGGCTTCTTGGCGTAGATGCTGGTACCGTATTTATTGTGACATTGTTTATTTATTTCCGTAAACCCATTGATAAATGATCTTGATGATGGTGACTGCTCTTCTAAGTGGGTTTCTTGCAATAGAAGGATATCGATGTCGTGCTTTTGGAGTAATTTGGCAATATAATCGCATTTCTGCATTGAAATGCCTTCTATATTGAGTGATAGTATTTTCAGTCGTGTTCCAATATTAATCGCGTAGTTCACAGTTTGGTTGTCGAAGTGCTTTGGATTTTTCGAACCTGCTGGTCTTCGTTCAACAGGAGCGCGGGCCTTTTTAAACTGGGCGACACCCGAGCCAGCATGAATATATTTACTTGTGCGTTTCATAATAGTAATTGAAAGTGTGGGTCCAGGAGTAGTCTGGCCTAGTCTGGACACCGGGTTGGATCTCCCTTTTTCGCTGCATGTAGACGTGGTGATCCATAGCAGGTTTGAGCAGTAGCTACCTAACTGAGTTGGGTGATCTTGGATATAGGTCCAACATCTTGTGTTTATCACGGTTGACAGTTACGTTCTGTTTCTCCGTTGATATTCACATCCGCCATGCTGTTCTCCATGACTTCACTGTAACCTAAGTAGGGTGGCTAATGAATACTCGACCTTGCCAAAGGGTCTCTCATGTTTTGATCCGGGGCTGTTTATTGAATATTCACAGCTACCCCATTACAGGGTGTCCCCCTATCCGCCACCCGTTAACCCACTGGGTTGGAGTGGTTTGACATCTCCTGGTGCTTGGCAATCCCTGACTGCCAAGGTTCCCCAGAATTTTTTTATTGATAGTGAAAAAATACTTACTTACTTAAATAGAAATAGAAATAGAAATAGAAAGTCTAGAGCAAATAATATGATAAGTAGCGACAACTTTGCGAGTACAGGGTTTAGGAATCAGCCATACGAAAATAAAAGTATTCTAATATTTATTCAAGCTCTAAAATATAAATTTATTTCTTAAATGGTGAAAACGATGATGAAATTTGATGCTGAAAACGTTAAGACAAGTAAGAGATTTAGAATTGGATTAATTTTACGATTTCTTATCACAAATTTACAAATTATTGTTTTGATTTCTAGCAGTAGATAACGGAGTTAGAGTAAGAGGTGTGCTGGAGGCAAATGAGACCTGAGGTTTTTTCTTCTCTTTCAGACGCTTTTCAAACCACCCACGGAAGAAATATATAATAGAGTTTAGCCCACTGTTAATTACTAATAATACTCTTGCATAAAATGGTACACGTCCATTTATGAAGATATGGATTGCATAAGGCATCGTAAATGTGATGAATACTCCGGCTACAAAAACGCAAACAAGCGAGACTTTTTCTTTCCTATTTACGTGTCCTTCATTGGTTTTACTAATTTTTGTTTTTCTGTTCACTGTATATATCACAGACCCGTAACTTATAAGTAAAATGAAGTCTGCAAAAACTATTATTATTGAAATGGCTGTTCTCGTACTTCGTTTGTATTGTCCTTTATTCTCATCAGCTCTTGATGATGTTGCATTTACGCTTCCACATATCAACTGCTCTGAAGTAAACATTGCTACTGCAACTGCTGTTGTGAAAATCCATGTGCATGTTATCAAAATGTAGATCTTCCTTTTTGTTAACGATATTCTGTGTTTTATAGGAGAATATACCAGCCATACTCTATCTAAAGCTATCCAAAATAAATGAAAAACAGATGTTAAAATAAAATAGAAATATGTTGTAAATGTTGCCTCTAATGCACTCTGATATCTTGCACTCTTTGATAAAAAGAATATTGCGACAACGCCATCCGACAGACCAAATAAGAAATCTGCTACGGATAAGCTTAATAAAAGAATTTCATACAATTTTTTTTTACGTTTCAATCGAATGAGAATAATTATTTCAGACATATTTAACATCATTACTAAAATACCGATACCGAGTTGGGTTCCACGGTTAACTTCATTAAAACCAGGACGAATAGTTTTAGCAGGAGGTAGTCGTCTTGTTGTTCTTTGGAAAGTTGAATTAAATCGATTTCCTTTAGATATCATGGTAGATTTCATCTCGCAGTTTTTATATTTTGTAGTACATTTATTGCTTTGCTTGATGATTAATATCCCTTTATGCTATGCGTATAATAAAAATAATTCACATTGCAGTTGTTCAAATAAAAAGTAAATTTTTAATTTGTTCAAATGCTTTTTATTTTATTAACTTTTTTAAAAACGATACAAAAAACAAATAAACCAATTTTTATGTTAAGCCGTTTTTTAAACAAAAATATTTATTTATTTAACAACTTTTTATGAAAACTTTATAAAGCATTTATAACGCAACTCACTCCTTACTTCTCCGAATATGCAAAACGATGGAGATTACATCGTGGTTGTAACGATTAAAACATCATCTATTATGTAAATATATCTTTGTTTCCTCTTATATCAGGCACTTAATATAACTTATGAAAACAAAGTTTGAGATATATTATCATGAAGGAAAATATATTAGACTGAGCGATTTGTTTGTTTAGATTGTATGTAGGGGCGTTACAAAAATTTTTCCGAGGCTAAAAATTCAAAAAATATACTGTTACACAAACTAACTATCCTTTTTCAAAAATGTGATTTATATATCCCAAAAAATATCGACACGCTTAAGTTATTTTAATTCACTATTTACAAAGAGATTATTGCAAAGATATACATAAGATATACAAATATGTTATTTGCATAATATTCGCAAGTTTTTGCTGGGGCTGGTTTTAATTTATGAATGATGGGATTCCATGGCATTTGCTCACACGTCAATTGCTCATCATGACACTTTCTCACCTACGATTGCCCACTGACAATTGCTCACCCTGGCAGTTTCTCACCTGAAAATTGCTAACACTAGAGTTGCCCACCTCGACAGTTGCTCACCGACAATTGCCCACCAGAAAGTTGCTCACCATGATATTTGCTCACCATTTTTTTTTGAATAGCCTCTATGTATGCATACTCTATAACTAGCTTTAATTTATTTTTTTATATATATAAAGTCTGCCATGCCATCTACGAGAATACAAACACAGCATAGGTTATTAAAATAAAATGGAAAGCCGATAAATAAATAACACAATTTATTGTTAAAACTTAATATCTATACGCAATCATAGTCAGAATGGAATTACATTAGAAACTCGTTCCTGATATTGATCAATGTGATCAACGTATCTGCCTTGCTAGTAGTCACGCGTAATTTGTTGGAGTTGACGTTGTAAAAAACCGTACGTTTGCTTAGTTGGTGGTCGAATACGTCCGACGTTTCGAGTCTGTGTTACGTGGGTGCTTACAAGAGCACTGTGTTTTTGCAATGCTTCTACGAATTTGTAAAATGGGGATTATGTTTACCCACTAGCAATCTGAAGAATTGTTCCATCCTTCGCAAATGTTGTTCGTTCTTGAACCACCATTAAGAGTTATCTGATAAACATTCCAGAAAGGTAGAGGAAACAATGTGGCACGGAAATTTAGCCGATTATTGTCGTTAACTATCCAAATGCAACGTATGTTCGTAAAATGTAATCCAATAGGTGTTCTAAGGCTTGGATCATATAATTACGAATAATCAAAACTCCTGTCTGCATATGATTAGGTGGAAGAAATGCTAAGCAATCCATCAGACCAACGATTTTTCTTTTTACTTCATCACTTCCTTCATAAATTTTTGTCAATCCTAGTTGCTGTATGTGCCTCCAAGTACTCTGACAAAGACGGTAAAAGCAACAATTAATGACAAGGCATGGTCTGCATGTGTGACGGAGGCAATTATGCATAGCCATTTTAAAATCAACCACGACCAAAGAAAGACGCAGTGCAAGGTCTAAAAATTGACACCGCTGAATAATTGCTATAAACATTCCCCTGTAAATAATTTAATTTAATTTTTCAACAAAGCAAATCATAGACACATTAAATTACGCCATCATCTAACTTTGCTCGATTTACGTACAACTGGATGAAAAGATTTTGAGCTTGTTTAAAATTTCCATCCATATACCAATCCTGCGAAGCTGCAAGGTGATCCAAACACTTGCCTGTGGCAAACAGCAACATTCTTTGGGAACCTTCAGGTCCTGAATCGTGAAAGAGAATTAGAGTTTGTTGATTATCACCATTTAAAGACAATGTTGGAAGCAAATTAATTCCAGCTAGGCTCACTGGTTCAGGAGGTCGGTTTTTTGTTTTCTGGCGCTGTACATCACGTATCAATGTTTCTATTGTTCCTAACTCCTGCAAGGCTATAGAAGATTGAGGCTGTAGTACCGCAGCAACCATCGCTGCTGTACCGGCAGAAGAATTGCGAAGCGTTGTTTCTTTTAATTCATTACGGCGTTTAAGTGCTTCAATTTTTGCATTTGAAATAACGCGGTTGTGGACTATGAAGTTCCTAGGGCTTGCCACTGGAATTTCATCTTTTGTTATAGCACCTTTGCAGTTTTGAGGACGTGATAATATACAAACTCAGCGAATTGCGTCGCGTTTGCTTTTCTTTTTGATGTAAGAAAATTCTTCGTAGATTAGCATACCTCCAACTCTTGAACTTTTTATTAGATTGATTATCCGTATAGCGTAAAGGAAAATGAAATGAAATTATATATATTATAGTACTGCTTTTATAACTTAAATGCGCAGTTTTTACCATTTTTGGTTAAACAAACGTTTATATTTTGTGTTAGCTACATAAAATTTTTAACCGAAATACAACAAAATTTAGTTCCAGCTGCACAACAAATATGAGCAGAATAATGAAAAGTCACATATTAAAAAAGAAAATAGTTGCTAATTATTTTTTTTAAAAAGCACAGCCTTTTCTTCAACATTTTTCAACAATAAAATATTGAAAAAAACAGCATTTAAAAAAATCGTTTTTACTGTTAATCTATACTAATCATTACATTAATTATTTCATTCTGCACATAACATTATCATATGTGGTGGTTTGAAACTTTTGCTGTTTTCAAACATGTGAAATATTGGGTTTTAATACCGTACTGTTCATGTTTTCTAGTGGTTTATGAAATTACTTAGTTACAGATAGGTGAGTTACATTTGAATTTTTTGTTATACATACTTTTGCCAGGCAATTTTTCATTCTTATATGCCATAATATGCTATCTACCAACAGGTCACTAGCTTAAAGTGATCTGATACAACCACGACCTTGGTAATTTGATTAGATTTACTAATTTTTTCTTGTAGTAATACATGTAAAAAATGTATTTTGGCTTGATAGATTTCTTAGTAACGCAGCAGTATTGTTGTATGGACGTTTAAAGGAGTCACCTTTTAATTTATTCGTACAGATATTGTTGTATAAGGTGGCGCGGCTGAGTTTCATTTAATAAAGAAGGTTAAAAACAAGGTTGCTTTGTTTGCTAATATTTCTTATGTTTAACGGTTTAGTCATAAGAAAAGAAAATCTAAAAAACGATCTTTCCAAAATATAATGAAAATATTTAAAATTTATCATCTATGAATATTTGAAAAAAAAATGCTAAATACAGGTGCTTGGTCGGTAACATTGTTGTCTTAAAAAAGGAAAATCTAAAATATAAACAAACGCCAATTTTGATTTTTGTTTTTGCTGTATTCTTTTTTAAAAAAAAAAACATGCTTTTTGTTTTTCTTATATAGCATTTGCATTTGTTTCTGTAGATACTCTAAATAATTGATAATAAGTGACTAAGAATGGTAGTTGCTGATCTTATCAAAACAAGCTAAATAAAAAACCTGTATAATTACCTGCATCGACGACAAAGAAAAGTGTCTTTGCAGTCTCACAGTTCTTTGGAAAGTTTATTGAAAGCAGCACCAATAAGAAGACATGAACCATTACTTAGCATAGCTAAACCATTAAAAGAGAACGGTTTCCAAACATAAAATACCATCGTAAATGTTGCAGTTTGTTTACGCTGAAGAAGAATCTTATTTTAATCATAGAAAGTGTTCATGCTAAAAATGAAAATATGTACTACATGTATTGTTTCATTCTCTAGATAGACCTAACATTTTCTCAAAAATTATTTTTGGTGCATAAAATCGTTGTTATAACATTTATTGTTGTAAAAAAATAAACAACTATGTAATTGATCTTTGATTCGATATGTGACGTACGTTTATTTATGTTAAGAGAGTTTTTTTAGTGATGTTTAACCGATATACTTCCGATAAAATGATAACGTAGTATCTTATGTATTGAATTTATTGCAATATGCATTGAATTAGTTTTGATAAAGGAAAGAGAACTTCACTAATACTCTTCTAAGTTAATGTTCTATTGACAATTTTCAGACAATCTTCAGCCATTACAAGTGTTATTTTTTATGATTAGGAGACAAATCGTTCATCAAGTCAACATAGTGGTGCTCACTCTAAAAATATTCTTCTCCCGAAATCCTGTATGTTTTGTAATAAAAAAATAATATATAAAAGAGGGTCCAAGGAAATCAGAAAGAAGTGTTGTACTGAAACAGCAGAATAAACCAGTAAAAACTTTCAAGAAAATAAACAAGTCCACATATTCAGCATGTTTTAAACAATTATAGTTTAGGTGCTGATGAAGCTCATTATCATGATCCTTGTTATGGAGACTTAAACTATAGCTTCATCTGAAGTTATAGTCAAGTATTTCCACGACAAGTATTTGTATAAGAAGTTTGTTCGCGTATCAGGAATACTGTTCTTGAGTCAAGATCGTTCTTGTCCATGATTGATATTATACTAAAGTATACTGAATTACTTGGCAAAAAAAGATACCAGCAAGCAACGCTGACTATGCAAAAAAGCGTTTTCGAAATGTAATAGAGAAAGAAATTAAAGATTCCGTACATATTTTGTCAAAAAAATTAGAAAACTCTGATTTGGCAGTGGAAAACTTAAATAAAAAAAATGAACTAAACACCAACAGAATAATTCTCAAGAGCTTAACAGCGAAGTTAAAGAGGTGGAAGTGATAATCGGCAATGATGTGAAGGGAATCAAACCAACTACGTCATGGCCACCACAAACAGAATAATTAAACAATGAAAGTAAATATCCTCCCGTCGTTAAATCAGTTCTTGATGACAGTGTTGAACCCCAGAGAAATTTATTTGAAAACCAAAGTCCTATCATTCGGAGAGGATTTAGTGTATGCGAGAATAAGAGGTCGTTGCTTAATACTGAAACATATTATGTTACCGTTTGATGTGAAGTCCTTAATGTAAAACTTTGAGTTGATCAAGACACTCAATCAGGGCATTGCATATCATATTCTAATAAGTTGAAAATAGATGACATTTTCAGACGATCTTGTATAAAGTAAAAATCAAAGTTCAGTACAAACAACACTTGTTTTTGACACTATTGATCGCCAATAAGAAACGTTATGTGGTTCAGGAACAACCCATAGAGTAAATGATATTAAAGTACAAGAAGGATCCATTGGATCACACAGTTGTATTAAAAAAGATGAAAAAGATATTCAGGCTCTAATGGAGATGTTTGAAAAAATATCGAATTCATTTATTGATGATGATACACAGTTATGCAGCTTAACTGGAGCAATAACATGAATGGATGTCATAAATGGTCTGTTAAAATGCAGTTAAAATGGACAAAGGAGCATATGATAAATTTTTAGATATTAGATTTTCAGAGAAAAGATCCAAATCATTTTTTAGCCAATAAAGATATTAAATCTTAAATCATTTACAGTATCAAGTAACAAGAAGACCAAAGTTGATGGTATGGAATTTATCCTCAAGTTGGATCAACATTTATTTGGAAAAATGGCAACTATTGTTCAGTCACGTAAGCTCGATATTAAGAGCATCATGTCTTATGAGTTAGGCCCAATACTTTGGTCACTAGCTGCAGCTGATGGTTTCTAAAGAAAAATTTTAAAAGCCACGTTTGCTTTGAATTTGAAATAACTCTTTATTCCAGTAGAAGATATTGAGAAGTTGTCAGTGTGCCTAATAGATGGAATGAGGACTATCTTTTAAAAGACCTAAGCCAAAAACAAAACGTCTTCAAACTTATGAAATACAATCTAATATAATCACTATAATGCATGAAAGAGTAAACGCATTGATGTTGTCTTCAATGTTTATCGGGAAAACTTGATAAAAAATATCGAGCGATCAAACCAGTTTCTTTAGAAGCAACTCAATATGTACAAATACTTCTTGGGTACAAAAGCAAACTATTTGCAAACTTCGTTAAAAGATTATTTGACATACCTATGTAACAAAAGTATGGTAAAAAAAATCGTTATGGGATTGTCAACCTAACCAATATTCACGGTGCTCTCTCGAAATCTAACGAAATAGCAGAATTTTTACCAAGTCTTTGTTCATTTTTGTTTTTTCGATAGTTAAAAAGGCTTAAAAATTTCAAGATATTTTTTCTACTATTGGAAAAGAATTCATTGTTACAGAAGATTTGCTTGTCGAAAGTACGGATCGCAAAATACCTCTACAGTTTTGGTTGACTGAGGTACAACATATTTTGTGCCAAATCTGGATAAATAGAATCGCAACAACTTCCACCTAGCAGATCCTGTTTGAGAAAAAATATTCTTCGTGTCAACTGCCAAACAATTTTTTGGAAAAAATACCTGTCTCCAATCGTGCGAATTCTTGACCCTGGTCGAACGAAAACTTGGATATAGAGTGGAGAAGTGAGAATCCAGCTCCAAATTTTGTTTTAGAGCTACAATCGTTCCTATGTAACTCAGGTGTTTGTGTAATTAATTGCAGTTGCACACAAAACATGTTATCATGCGCATTTTAAGTGTGCTACATACTATTAATCTGTTTATTAACTGAATTATTTCTATTGTTATTGACAACCCAGTTTGTGTCAGGTTTAAGAAACATTTTTATGTAAAATAATCAAAGATATCTTATTATATATAATTTTCTTATAGAGATATATTGTCAGATTTTTTATTTATTATTGTTATTGACAGCTTGGTTTAAACGAATAGCAAAGAAAGCAAAAGTATTTTTTTGGTTTTTATATAGCATAAAATATTCGTTTACATGGTTTACATATAATACTAATCTCAGAATGTAAAGCTTAAGTAAGAAAAGATTTATTGGCAAATTGCATTGATTTAAATTTTCGTGTCCTTGGTAATGTTTATCCGTTAATGAAATAAGTCAATACCAAATGAATGTTGCATTTTTAAGAAGTCTACCATCGATATTTGTTAACAACAGCAAAAATTCCATTAAAAAAAGTATATAGCAAATTTTCCGTTTTTGTGACCTTAACATTTGAATGGGCCCATGGACTGTTGGTTTTGATGTCACAATTGGGTATTTGAATTGTACAAAAGTTTGTGAGTTGGTTACACTAAATTTAGGCTGACTTACAAAAATTTTTACAATAAAATAATATTCAATTTTATTGTGATAATGGTCTAACTTGTTTTATGTCGTAAATAGGACATAAGTTAGAAAAAATTAAAAAATATATTTTGATAATTTAATATATTCACTTTTATTAAGTGACGGTCTTATATTAATTATGCGTAATCGTTTAGTCGTTAAGTGACGGTCTTATATTAATTATGCGTAATCGTTTAGTCGTTAAGTGAGGGCCTTATATTAATTATGCGTAATCATTTATAAATTATTAATGCATAATCATTTATAAATTTTTAATGAAAACTAAAAGACTAAAGGACTTAGAGACTGAAATTGAGACAATAAATAAAGAGTTGATTTTTTGATTCCTTACAATCACTTTACAGCTTGTTTTCTATCAGTAGGTAGCGAAGTTAGAGTAAAAGGTGTGCTGGAAGCAGAAGCGATTTGATGCTGTTTCTTTTCTTTTAGACGCTTTTCAAACCACCCACGGAAGAAATATATAACAGAGTTGAGCCCACTGTTGATTACTAATAATACACTTGCATAGAATGGTACACGTCCATTTATGAAGTTATGGATTGCATACGGCATCGTGAATGTGATGAAAGCACCTGCTACTAAAATACAAACATACGAGACTTTTTCTTGCATGTATGCTGATCCTTTACTTATTTTTGCTTTTTTGTTCACTTTGTAGATTACAGACCAGTAACTTATAAATAAGATAAAGTCAGCTATGGTTATTATTATTGAAATTGCTAATCCAGTTTTATGGTGATATTTTTCTCTATTCTCTTTTAAGGAAGCTTGTTTTCTTCCCATCATGACGCTTGATACGGTTGTATTCAAGTTTTCATTTCCATATATCAACTGTTCTAAAGTAAACATTGTTACTGCTACTACCGTTGTAAAAATCCATGTGCATGCTATCAAAATGTAAATTTTTTTTCTTGTTAGCAATATTCTGCATTTTATTGGAGAAAAAATTAGCAAAACTCTATCTAAAGTTATCCAAAATAAATGAAACACTGACGTTAAAATAAAATAGAAATGTGTGGTAAATGCTGCATTTAATGCACTTTTATACCTTGCATTATTTGATAAAAAGAATACTGCAACAACTCCGTTAGAACAACCAAATAATAAATCTGCTATAGATAAACTAAGTAACAATATTTCATAAATTTTCTTTTTGCGTTTCAATCGAACCAAGATAATTAATTCAGCAATATTTATTACCATAACTAAAATGCTAAACCCGAGCTCGATTCCACGGTTAACATCATTAAAACCAAGTCCTTTAGGTCTAGCAGGTTTTCCTCTTGCTATTCTAAGAGAATTTCTGATAAATTGAGTTCCATTAGACATAACGGTACATAAATCTCTCTGCTTAGAAAAGATATATATATATATATTTTATTACGTAATCCCAAAATACATCTCCTCATATCGAGAGCTTACTCCCATAATACATCTCTTCATATCGAAAGCTTACTCCCATAATACGTCTCTACATATCGAAAACACAGAGATTCATTAAACATTTAACATTTAATAGAAAACATCATAATACATTTATAATGTAATTTTTTAAAGTAATTAAATAACTCATTCTTTACATTCAGGACAAAATATTACAATATTAAAGATTAAAAGTTACAATATCAAAGAATATCAACATTTAAAAAAATTAAAAGAAACCATATATTA
>JAUZNK010000985.1:0-11784 GCA_035046665.1 Euphysa ruthae
TAACATCAGAGAGTTGACCTTTCTTTATCAATGGATATGTTATATAAGTCATTCAAGCTATTTAAAAGTGCGTTGTATGGTTCATTTAAGAATGGCCGCAAATTTTTTTCTCTATGTAACTAAATTTTGGTCCTTTCATGTATTTTAAGTCAACAAGACCAACAGGAAATAAACAATCTGTGGTTTTAGTAAAATCAATGGTAATAAACTATTAAGGGATCTTATTTTCTGATAAAGCCTTGTTCCAGATGCTCCTTCAAAGGTTCTAGTTATTGCTGATAAAGATTAGACACTTTTATTTGACTTATTGTCTGGTTTATCAAGTTTCTTAATCTGTCTATGTTTTCTTTTGATTAAAACTAAAAAGAATTTGAATTTTTACCTGGAAATAAAACTGAAAGAAAATTTACATGATGATTTATTTTCCACGAAAACAAATTACAAAAAAAAATATACAGAAAAGAAAAGAAAAGCTAGTCTTGGAGATTGATTTAAATCTGAGATGTCTGGGCGCTAGGGAAAAAAAAAAAAAAAGCTTTTTAAAGAAACTTGACAACCTTCAAAATCTAATAAGTACATTTATATAGCTGCATCCTGTATTGAAAATTAAAATATGAACTAGGAAGTTTATAGTAAGTTGCTGCACAAGATAAATATTTTTTGTTACAGAAATTATAATCTTATACCATTACAATCACATGAATTTAAGTAACCAAAATTAAATGGAAAACTCTAGAAAGTTATAAAATTGAATTCCCTTACAAATTTTTGAAAATTTTTTGATATTTTCAACTTTAATAAGCTGAAGCTGTTGTTAAATGCTGTGAATAGGTGTGTTTATGTTTGGGTTTATGTTGTAAGCAAGGTTGAAGAGCAAGGTAATGTAGGTTAGAAGTGTAAATGGATTACTCATGACTTGAAAAGGGGTTTTCTAAAATTGGCCAGGAGGAGTTCAGATGCGTAATGGATTAAGGGAAACATGGGTAAGTGAGTAAAAAGAATAACAGTCATAAATGAGAAAGTAAAAAATGGAGGTTGGATAATATGGAGGATGGGTGGGTAAGAGTAAGTATGAATGGGGGAGGTCAAAATGGGTAAAGGATAAGGGGTTGTCAAAAAATTTGGGTTGGTTGCTAGCCAGAATTTAAGTTTTATAAGGCATTTAAAGGAGTCCTTTAAATTCATGTATATTCTTAAATAACAACCTTTTCCTCTGCTTTTATATGAGTAATGTGTATGTTTGCTGGAAATGCAATTGTTTTTGTCAGCAGAAAAACGTATGATTTAGCATTGAAGTGTTTATTTTAGTATTTATACGTAATAAGAAATATAAAACCTTTTACTAACATTTTTAAGTAATGAGGAATGAAATAGTCAAGATAAGAATTGTTTCACTAAATGTGTGAAACCCTATCCTATTAAAAGCACATTTTTGTTAATAGTTTGATCCATATGCTATATTTTAGAAAGTTTTGGTTATTTGGTACGAGACACAAAATCATAATTTAATAAAATCACAATTTTTTCACAAAAATTATGATTTCGTGATTTTTAGAGGAACATAAATGGAGTCTTTTGAATCATACGGCTGGCTGTGAAAATTTTTTGTTACCTGTTTGAAATGTTTCCCGTCACTTATTAAAATTTTGGTTTTTTGACCTTTTTAAAAATCTTTGTAGTTGCTGAATTTGAAGAATGCATTAGACTTTCTACAAACAAAAATAAACCAATAATTTTAAAATGATGGATTGTCTCACCCAATACTATGAAGTCAATCTCTAGCAACATTGGGCTATCTCAGTTGATTTGGTTTTAATCCATGACTGCTCTCGAATTGACTACACTTAGCTCAGAGTTCTAGCTTATTATTTTAATCAATAATCTAATCCAATGGTGTTTGGTATCGGCTAGTCTTTTTATTTGGTTTTACTGTTCTGGTGTGGGTCTTTATATAGGTTGTGATTATTTTTCCAGTGAAATAAGTCTGATGACATATTTGTAATAAAAGACAACATTTCATTGAAAGAATGAATTCTAGGGTCATTTTTGAATTTATGCTAGAAATTTTCTAAGAGGAGTTGTTGATCAGTTAAAATGAATTTATGCATAGCCATATTCTCTTTTTATATTGGATTAACATATTTATTTTATCACTGAAAAATTTCCTTGTAAATTAAAATTGCTATGAACAGATAAAATATATTAACACTGTTATGAATCTTATCTGCTCTTATATAAATTTATATATCAAATTTTATGTTTGCTAGAAATAGAAATGTCTTTAGTCAGCAGAGAAACTAAATGGTTTAGCATTTGGTTGTTATTTAAGTAATACATGAGATTTGTAATAAGAAAAGACATATGCTCTTTATTAAAGTTTTTAAGCATGCAGATACAATAGATATTTTCTATTGGATTTGTATTAATCATGCATAGATTTTTTTGTTGTTATTTCTAGGAAGAGATATGAAACAGTTAAAGTAAGGTGTGTTTAACTAAATGCTTTTCACTTTTTTAGATATTAGTGTTTTAATTAAATGTTTAAAATCTTGTCCTGATGAAAGAATACAAAGTTGTTGTACTGGGGTCTGGCGGAGTGGGAAAAAGTGCCTTAACTGTTCAGTTTGTATCAAATCAGTTTTTAGAAAAATATGATCCCACTATAGAAGACTTTTATCGCAAAGAAATTGAAGTTGACAGTTCTCCCTCTATATTAGAAATTCTTGATACTGCTGGTACAGAACAATTTGCATCAATGCGAGATTTATATATTAAGAATGGACAAGGTTTTTTGTTAGTTTATTCAATAACAAACCGGCAAACATTGCAAGATGTTCAACCAATGAGAGACCAAATTGTTCGTCTTAAAGGACAACCAAATGTGCCTCTAATTCTTGTAGGCAACAAACGTGATATTTATGATGAACGTGAAGTAACTCCTGAAGACGGAGAGTCTATTGCTGACAGGTGGCACGCGCCATTTTTTGAAACGTCAGCAAAAACAAGGTTCAATGTTAACGAAGTATTTGCAGAAATTGTACGTAGAATTAATGTTTTGAATCAAAGGCAAAAGAAAAGGTCATGTTGTAACATTTTATAACTTCGCTTAGTGAACGTGTTCTTGATGTTTGTATCGTAATTAACACTCAATAAGAGATACTTAACCAAGTTTTTACTTCATAATACAAGAGATTCGCAGACTATTTATATCAGTGAGATGATAAAGATATTATTTTAAAAATGTAATTTGTACTGTGAAATGTTATTACTGATTAATTTATAGCTGGTGTAACCAGGGGTTCTAACACAACTGTTATATACTTTTGTGTTCTTAGTAGAATACCACGTGGAGTGGTAGAAAATGATTTTTTCCCTCCTGGGCACCTTGTACAGATGTTAGATCATAATTAGAAGAATCTTGTTTATGCTCATTCAGATAATTATGAATCCTTGCATATTTAGGTAATTAATAAGGCATTTGTATACTTGCTTTTTGATGTTAAAAGAGATTTTGTCTCATGTCTAAAGCTTTAATGATAGTCATCAGCCTTTAAATGAAAAATCTGTACATTTTATGTTGTCGCATAATTTGTTTTTTCAAACTTTGCTTACTCCATATTTTAATGTACACCAAATTTTTTATGTTATACTTGTGTGTCAAATGTAAACTTTTAGAGGTTATAATTCATCAGCAATAAAATAATTTCCAAGAGTTTTTGAATCAAAAGTTTTTGGAATTTCATTACAAAAATTTTTTTAGGCAAGGCCAACTCGATTTGTCGATCTACGAGTCCGACCGACTCTGTTTTTAGGAAAATCCTGAAAAAATAATATTGGTATTGATATATGAATTTTTGAGAAAAATTGTTATTTTGAAATCTTTAAAAATTAATACATTAACTGCGAAGTAATGTATATCTATTTCTTTAATACTCAATTTTTTCGTCTTGATTACCACTGGCAATTGTTAACTTTGAATATAGGCTGGTCAAGTTGAACATCAAAGTCTTTAAAGTAAAAAAAAAAAAAAAAAAAAACCAACCTTTTTTTAAACTCAAACATTCCAGAGGTTATGCCTTGATGCTACACGAAACATGAAATTTTCACGTGAAG
Organism: Euphysa ruthae; assembly: GCA_035046665.1. Taxonomy (NCBI): domain Eukaryota; kingdom Metazoa; phylum Cnidaria; class Hydrozoa; order Anthoathecata; family Corymorphidae; genus Euphysa; species Euphysa ruthae. The sequence continues at coordinate 4,114 of JAUZNK010000985.1, forward strand.
TCTAGTGATTTTTGCCACTGTTAGTGTAATTTAGGTATAATATCCACCGGCTTGTATAAATTTTGGAATACTATCATTTTTTTGGGGACCGACCAATCGTGTTCATAAACAATCGTCCCATAGATTGACAAATCAAGATGGTCTCACCTTAGAAAGTCATTTTTATAGTGTATTGGTGGAATTTTCCTTGGTCCACAAAGGATTTTGATATCTCGGCCAAGTAGAGTGAAATCTTTGTGATAAGAGTATGAAAAATATTGGCAGCTTTCCACCAGAAAATTGGCTAATCTTATTACTGTATAATAAACTTCTTTTATGTATGTTATTTTATGTTACTTGAATTTATTTTTACTTTTACTTACTGCGTAAAATACCATATATACCCGTGTATAAGCAGACCCTTCTCCCCTCCTGTTTTTATGATCAAAATATGACCCTCGACTATACATGAACATAGTTTTGGTAAATCATTCTAGTACTTATATCCTTTTGTGTCAATAGCGAGGTAGCGTTTACAGTAAAATTGGTAAAAAAACAACATATATTATTTTTTAAAAAAAAAATTTTTGTGAGTAAATTTATTTCATGGTTAAAACATAATGTTTCAACAGTAAGATTTTGATTCGTAAATTTATTTCGATGGTAAATGATTTTGTCTACTGAGTTAATGAAATGATTTTTGAAACCGGACAATGAATATAACAGAAATGTAACTATTGTTGTTCAAAAATCACCCGTCGACTTATACACGGCTATATGCAGTATAAATACTGATACTTTTTGCTAGTATTGTTTTTATACGCAATAAAGATTTTCATAAACTCTAGTGAACATTAACTCATCATGAGTTTCTTTCTTATTGAATTTTATGTTTCTGATTTTTTGTAGAGAAGAGTGTTAGGTATAGTGTCTAAAATGTTAGTTTTCATTTGGAACTATTTTAACCGAATTAAATACCGTAAAAAGCGATAATAGCAGATACTTTTACTTTGTGTATTTTTGCCAATTTTTAGCTCATCTCATGTTTAAGACATGGAAAAACTTTCAAATCTTTGGAGTTAGTGCCATCACCAACTATAGCAAAATATTTTAATTTACTTTTTAGAAACTTCATATCTGCTAAAATTGCAAGTTATTTATCAGAGGAATAATATATATGCGTTTGGAAATTTTAATAACAGTTAGCTAGGTTAATTTCTGAAACTCAGGAAGAAAAAAATGTTATTTAAAAAAGAAAAACTTTTAAAAGATCTTGGAGTTGTTTAATTTAATTAGGATTGGTAAAAATTACTAAAATCTTTTGGAATGTCTAGCATCATAGCCTACATATCTCTAGCATCATAGATAAGATATTCACGTTCAAGATATTTCACATTACTCCACAGAGCTTAAAAATTTATCTGGAAAATTAACAATAAGTTGATTGTTCTAATATATGTTGAAATGACTTTCTAAAATATTATACATACGGCTTTACTCTTTCTTCTCCAAATTTGTACCTGGGCAGCTCAGTCGGTTGAGCATATGACTCCCAGCAACAAAATCGTGGGTTCAAATCCGGGTATAGCCCACTCAGTGTATGAGTAGCACTTCGGTGCGGTAAGTTTGGAGTTTTACTACTCTTTAGCTTTCTGTTTAGGAGTGCCTTCAAGTCTTGCAGGGAGCGACTTATTTAAAAAAAAAGCATGTGACAATGTAATATATTAAGCATTCTTGCTTGACAGATAGTGGCTAATTGGTAGTCAATTAATAGTAACTGTAAAAATGCTTTAAAGTATTATTTTAATGCATGGAATTATCACCCTTTAATACTTGGTATAAAAGGAGCTTAGTGTAACTTAAAAACTGTAGTTTTTTAGAAAATCGTTCATATTTGCACAAAGCTGTATGAATCATAAAACACTTATTTTTTCACTATCGGAAGTTTTCGTACCTGTATTAAAATAAGCAAAAAAAAAAAAAAATCCTTGAATAATGCCTGAAATCTCGGAATTGGTTTACAAAATTTTGTTAGATGATATTTCAGGAGCTACTAACATCATCTGAACAATTCTGGTTTTTTGTAACAAACAAATTAAGGTTTTTTTAAATTTTGCTTGGAATTAAAAGAGCAGATAAGGAATTTATTGAACCAGGTTGTCATGTGAATTTTCTGTCCAAAATGGCTCTTAAAATATTTTCCATGTTATTTGAAATTCAAAAAAAAAAATATGTTAGTAACTTAACCGTAATAAGTATAACATTTCATGCAATAAGAAATCTCATTAAAATTTCAACGAAGCATGACAAAGAAAAGTGATTTAACTGCCCTTGGTACTTTGATGTTTTTTGTAAAATTATATATATTTTTATGTTGTAGATTTTATTTATTAATTTTTTTTGTTACTGTTTTTTACTTTGCTTTGGGTGTTTTAACTTTCTGTAATAAAAATATATCGTCGATATATCTATTTTATGCACGAAGATGTGAGTCATTTCTAATTGTATATTTTATGTTGCTTTCAGAAAAAGAAAGAATTTTAGTGAATAAATAAACTTGATGCTGCTTGCTTGCTTAATTCTTTTGCTTATATATTTATGCTTCTTAATCAAACAAATGGAGTAGTATATTTAAACTTCAACGAATTATATTCCCGGTAGGTTTAGCTCCTTCATGCCTCTCAATAATATTAAGCACCCAATATTGAGATTTTTCTGAGCTCTTTCCTCAATTGATTCAAGGCTAGAAAATATCGTGGTTTTATGTCAAATCGACTTTGTCGTCAATTAAATTTAAATTCCAGCAGAACAGTTAAGTAACAAAATTTTCAGATTTCGTATGTTTTAGATATTCTTTGATTACTTTTACCAATTTCACGCAATTTCAACAGCCAAAACGATGTGAAAAAAAAAACAATTTGGCTAGAAGAAGAGTTACATATAATTAACATAATTTAATTACTTATTGCGAAAGTACATTATTGTAGTGAAAATAGTCATAGTCATCTTGAAATTAAGCGATGAGCTGTTTGTAAGATGAAGATTTTGAATGATTTTGTAAAACGTACCTCTGCAAATGATTGAAGACACAGTAGTTTTTTAGAGCACCTAGAGAATTTTCTCAGAATATTAGACGTTTTGGTAGCTCAATATAACCGCTGATTAGCAGGATTGTTATGAGGGTTGCCTAGGTTTTAACACCAATATGGAAATTGTGGTTCCTTTCTGCTTCGTATATGTATAACATTCATTAAAAATCTGCTCATGATGGATGCCATCATACCAACAGTGATTAAATTTTAACAAAATTAGGAGTTGGAAATTTTCAAGAGATCTGGAGGTATGGATATGAAAAACATTTCGAGTTTTGCAGCTGTAGCTCATTAAGCAAACAGCACGGAATATTCTTTATAGTAAGGATGGTTTTTATTTTTTTTTTCTGTCTCCGCAGATTTTTAAGCCAAAATTCGTGCCTATTTTTACATACTTTATCTCGCCTTCCCACGTCTTTATTAATAATATTTGAACAGTAGAGAATAATTTAATTGAGACAATAAGATGATATCTTTGTTGCTAGTTACATAAAATAAATTTCAATACTGTCCACAAGGAATTTTATTTAAGGTGGGAGTCCTAGAAATAAACTAACTTAAATATAACAAAACTGCAATGTTAGTTTTAACAACACATGTTTATATAAAATTAAAAACCTCCAGAGGCATAACAGCCCGTTTTTTCTCTCTTTTTCTTTGTCCAAGTATCTCTTATTAATGGCTCTAAACTTTTTCCTTTGTTTTTCTCCATTTTCACTTGATTTCCTCTTAACTTCTGCTGCACACAGACGGTCTCTGTGAAAAGTGATTTTTTATTTGTTGCCTATCCTACTAATCCAAAGTGGTGTAAAACTGCTCAGATACCCTTGCTACCGTCATCGTAACGCAGTACAGCTGGATTTATTAAATGCTCAAAAGTTTTCTTAATGATGAATACGTTCTTGGAGCAACGAGTCCAAACAATCGAATTGAACGCTTCATTGGTGTTTTCCGTCTGGCCATGCACGCATCTTTTTTCAGTAATTCATCATCTGATAAACTTGAAAATTGGCTTTAGTAATGGGAAAATTTAAATGGTTTTATCTCGAGGACACATCACATGCGGTTAATCCTCACTAGTCATCGCAGTACAGTGAAATAACACAGCTCCAATAGCTTTCTTTCTTCATTGCATAAACTTTGTTTAAATTTCTCCTGATCGCCATACCATAGAAGTTTAATATTTTTTCAGTCAATTTTCCTGATAGGGTATATTTTGTTCCTTTGTGGGTGGAACTTCACGGTTTCGCAACCGTGCTAGACGTTTCTGCACATGGCCGACGCATTTCAATTTTCTAGTGGGTGATGTTAAATTCCTTATATGGTTCTCCTGCAACAACTTCTTTGAAAGACGAAGTATCTATCTCACAAAAACTCTGCATAAATGGTGCTGTTTTTTCCAACAAATCATTTAAACATTGCAACTGCGCCTGCTGTTTCCATTGCTCTGGACGACGTGACATGATAAGCATGGCACGCTTGGTCTACCTTCCATCTTTCATAGATTGGGGATCCTTTTTGTCTTATATATTCATTACACTTTTAAGAACTTATTTCACATAGCAGAAGATTTCTTCGAAGAAGCGTATTAAAGTTCTTATTTTCTAGTCATCGTTATCGTTAGTAGCATCGTTATCGTTGCAAACACCGCTATTTTTTATATTATTTTTTCGCTACCTGATTTGAGGTAGTTTATGTATATCAGGCCTTATGCTTAGAGTGAAAAAATAAGTTGATGTTTTCATGTGCCATAAACTTATGTACTCTTATTTTATATTAACGTTAAACTATGGTTTAACAGACATGACTTTTTCAATATGAATATTTCAAGATGGATTTAAAGATGTCAGATTATAAAATTTTGCTTTTTTTTATTTAAATTTTTTATTTATTTAAAAATTTTAAAAACCATCTTTACGTTCAAAAAGAAAAAAAAAATTATTTTTTAGATTAATGTGTCGTGTTAAGGTGGGAATTTACGGTGAAAGTTTTCATCTTTCTGATTATATGTGAAAGATTTAAGAAAATTTATCCCCAAAATTCATAGTTCGTAAAAAAAAATAAAAAAAATAAAAACCAGTTAGAGAAAAATTATAAGTTACCCCCAAAAATTTCATACCTCTAAATCCTACTTAAGATATTTTGTATACGGAAGGTGTTGGCGGATGTTTGGTTGAAGCAAGTTGTGCTTGAACATAGTTCAATTTATAAAACAATCTTTGAATCTAAACTCACTTCAAATACGGGCTATTCTCCAAGTCAAAAAATTTAACGAAATTTAAAAATGAAGATGTGATTCTAATCACTTTTTTTGCAAATAGACAGTAATTCTCGAATTGGTATAAACACGTGATTCGATTTTTAAACGTTTCTTTAAAATCTGTTATTTGATATTTATTCTTATTTCTTAGAACCAACGTTTTTAGGACTTTCAGCGATCAAAAACTTTAATCAGCATCAAATTTTAAAACATAAATTCGAATTATTTTGAGCGAAAAAAATCATTGATTGAAATTAAAATTTTCAATAATTACGCTTTTTTAACAACGATTTTTTTTTTTTTTTTTGTGTAAAAAATTGTTATAAACATCAAATTTTACGTTAGGAAAAAAATAAGTTTTTATTAAGAGAACATTTTACCTCAAATTATATCCTCTCTCGTAAACTGAAATATAAACATATAAATCCCATGTAAGCTGAGTAAATTTTCACAAACTAACTTTAACAACGAAAGTAAAGCTGAAAAAAAAATGTGACCGACAGTCCTCGTCGGCTTTCAACTTATATACGCTAATCTAACAACACATTTTTTTTTTCTTTTTTTTTGATAGAAGAGGCATAAAAAAAAAGAAAGAAAGAAAAAAAAAAAAAATGTATTAGTATTATTAAGTCAGATATTCCATCAGTTATCTGGGTCGTGTTATTCTTGTTAGTTCAAGTTTTAAATTTTGATTTATGGCATTAACTTAATAGCATCGCGTTCTGAACAAATAATGTCATGCAATATTCGTAACTGATATTTACGTGTTAATTGATTTCTTGAGATGAAAGTTTTTGTGACAGACAGCAACACTACATCAACGAGATACAGGGAATAGTATGTAAATATTTTTTAGGAATAATAAGAAAAATCAAGTATTTTCCTATTAATATAAGGCTATTCGTTTATTTATAGTGTAATGCAGGGTCAAGCACAAGAGATTTGCGTTTTCTGCTTAACTCCAATGAATAATGTACATAAATTTTTTTACAGATTTACCATATTTGTGATCTCAGATAAACAGCGAGTTTATTTGCTAATCATATATATATATGTACTAACATGATTAGCTCACATGCTAACTTTTTGAATATGAAATTTTTTGAAATGATTTCATAAGTGCATAAAACTTTTTTGCAGACGAAAATTTTCCTTGCAATTGTAAATTTATTTTTTCGATCTCGGGTTCATTTTCCATTAAAATTCACTGCAATATTATCGGAAAATGTACCACAGCTAGGCCACACTACCACTCACTTCAAAGTACTGGCGATATGTTTTCATCCCGAAAATGTTCATCGCTCCCGTGCAGTCTGATGCTAATACTCATACTAGTAGTTGTATTTTAAAACAGTTTGTTTCACCATATTGTAGTTGATGTTCTCTTTATCGCTGTTCATAAACTCATGTTTTCCATTGTACTAAGTTTATAACTATGTTTTATTTTTCTACATCTTCAAATCTCCTCTCAGTAGCGAGATATCCGGGAGCGAAACATATAAATTAAATATAAAGATAAATTGTATTAAATCTCCAAATCTTTATCTTTTCGGACCAGCCAATACCAATTTATTTTTTACCGCGATTATCCATGAGATAAATATGAGATGATCTCTTGAAATTTCAAATTAATTAATAAAGCGCCAAATTCTGAAAAAAGTCATTCTGTTATATCGCAAATACAAAAACACATATTTCCATATTTTTTTAATCATCACTAAAATAATCCTAATATACAAAATATCAAATTTTTTCGACTACACTTTGCATAAATTTGAATATTCAATTTATGATAATGTAATAAGCTATAATTTAAAACCGTGTTTTCAGAAAAACTGGATTTTTACAAAAAACTATCGGGTTTTTCTAAGTTGAAAAGAGAAAAAATTAGTTTTTTTTGAGAAATAAATCCAGAAAACCTAGTTTATCTGAGAAAAACCTTGTTTATTTGTTCAAAATTGACAACGGCGTTGAGAAAAAATGGGTTTTTCTACACAAATACTTTTTCTAAATTAAATAAGAAAAATTTAATTTTCTGAAAAATAAAGCTCCAGAAATAAATAGTTTTTCTACCAAAAAAATTTTTTATTAAAAATATTTATTTTAGAAAAACTTAGTTTATGTGAGAAAAACCTAATCTATCTGTTCAAATGTGACAACGGCGCTCCATAGTCGTTTAACTAATAGTGTAAAAACACCTCAAACATAGATAGTCTTTTAAGGGGGAAACACCCCTTGTGAAAAAAAAAAAAAGGATTTTTTTTCAAAAATAATATTACTACTAAGTACATAAAAAATTAAACATTGAGATTAAAAATGGTAAACCTATTTTCATGGTAA
>JAUZNK010000996.1:0-11784 GCA_035046665.1 Euphysa ruthae
AGTAAGTAAGTAAGTAAGTAAGTAAGTAAGTAAGTAAGTAAGTAAGTAAGTAAGTAGGTAAGTAAGTAAGTAAGTAACACCTCCCAATCTACCGGAAACGAGAGAGTTTTAACTGAGTAGTTTCTTTTGTCTTGTTGTCCATGTAAAAAATATATCAAGCAGTTATGTAATGAAAGTCCAGGTCATTATTAAGTATTATGTCATATTATGTCCTATTATTGTCTAGTATCCAAGGGAAGGGATATAATTCTTTGCTTGTTTTAACTTCTCGCGTGGGGCTCTAAGACTCATGCCTCGTCGTGACCTTCTTGCTTAGCGTGGTCCATGGCTTGGTTTATCGGTTTAGAAGCTTCATAACACTTCCTTTGTGCTGTGTTCACTATCGTCTTCACTATCTTATCCATGAGTTGGGTGCGCTTCATGTGAGGTCTGGCAATCTTGTTCACCGCTGCTTCCAATAAATCTGCAAGATCATCGGCCGTCAGAACACGAGACTTTTTTAATGTATCGGTGCTCATTTGAAACTTTTATTATGTTAAACTATACATAACTTTACATAAATATACTTGCCTAATCATGCATCCAGCGAGAATTCTTATATGTGGACCGACAATTTTCTGTAAAACAATTTTCATTCAGGACCACCTACTCTAACCACAGTCACGGTATGAAGCGCTAAGCATTTGCACTTACTGGCCGAATGAAACAGCTTATTGCAAAACCATTAACGTTTTCAAAGCATGAGGTTTCCCGGTTACAACTTACACTGCTATTCCCGAAAAGTTAATCGAGTTCGACCAAAAAAAGAAGAACATTTTTATTGTGGATAATCTGATAGAAAAGGCGGAGCGGTCGAAGTATTTCATCCACCTTATCAGGGATGGAAGGCACCACGAAAAACCTACATTCATCCTAGTTTCTCATTGACGTTGTGGAAGTTGGGATGGCAAGGTGCCATTGTTAACAAATGGACTATATGCGTCTCTTTCTGTTCCCAGCCAAAAAATAAGCAGTCCACAGCTTAGCTTGTCATGTTACCCTGAGTACCATAGATCGCTTTATGGAGGTTTATAACGACACGAACAGTAAACAATATAAACCCGTAATAGTTGATCTATATCACGCACCTTACCTCGATTCACGTTTACGATTTAGATGCGGACAATGGAGTATCATATAACCAAATTCGGATGAGATAAAGGAAATGGTGAATATATTTGGACATGATATTTTGCCCGATTGTACTATAAACAAACGCGGTCTAACGGGGCTATTGGGTCTAAAGGAGACCTAATACCTTTTGGTCGTATAGGAAAAACCGGTTAGCGAAGACTTGAGTATGGAATATGGAGTATGGAGGTTTTTCTAAAAATAAGGTTGGCTTATTTCTGTCTGCATTGACGCTTTTATGGGAAGACTAAACTAGTGGCTACGACAGAGCGATTTTGAAGTACTCTCCGGAGAAATACCGTGTTTTGTATATCAACGCCACACATGATGGTTGAAATAGGTTTGCTGTGTTCGTCCCTGTGACACTCCTAAACGAGGATCACTGAAGGATAAAAATCGAAAGTTCTGAGTTTTTAGAAGAGAAATTCTAAAATTTACATCTGTATGCCAAAATCGGTGAGACGATCAAAGGATAGGAGAGGGAGTTACATATGTGTAAATTACATAGGTGAGTGGGAGTTATTTATGGTGCTGAATGACCATTTTAAAGAAATTTCCTTTTAGGATCAAAATGAACAAATTAGGTAGATACCCTCAACTATAACCTACACCAAAGGAATCCCATACTATGTCGAGTTTAGGGTAGACTACCGATTGACACAGGTATCCAAAATTAAAAACCAACTTAATGCCGGGATTGTGAAAGGCCTCATTATGGGTGGCGTTGGAACGGTTTTCTTACCGACTGTAATCGCAGCACCAATCATTCCGATCCTCGTGGGCCTTGCTGCCGCGTGTGGTCTCGTCAGTGCTCGCACAAAACGTTGCTCTAGTCGACTAAGAACGAAAGCTCAAAAACAGGGCCAGTTCGGCGTTCTTGCAGAGAGCATGCTCAGTCCAATTGCAGATATTTTCAGCAAGGCGCTTGAAGATGACGTCATTAGTCAAGACGAATTTAATTCGGCTTTAAAAGAAATTCGAAAATACCACACTATGAAGAAAGAAGTACGGGACGAAGCCACATAAAATGAAATGGTCGAGAGAGGGCTCAAAGAAGCCCGTTATTCCTTCATAAAAAAAGGGCAGGAAGCTCACCTTAGTGAATTCAATTCAACCTACCACCAGCGTATATGCACTCTCACTTTCCTATTAGCCGATCATAAACCGGTGGTTAATAAATAATAGGCACGTGATGTGATGCAAGTTGGGGGCGGGACGACACCTTTTTTGAACGATTTTGGCACATTAAGTTTATATTAAATATGAATTTGTACTTTGAAATAAATTTTTGAAATGTTTGACAGTGGGGGATTAAAACGACTATACAGAGCGTGCGCCCCGATATATTATTGTAATCATACTCGTATTTATATCAATAATTATTAGATGAATTCTTACGGCGCACAAAATTGGTTGAGTTCGATTTTTGGTTACGAGGGCTTGCGACGTTAAAAAAAGAAAAAAACGTTTTTTTTTTTTAATTTTTAGTTGTAGTTTAAAATAAATAAAAAAAGGTATTGACAGCAGGGAGAATCGAACTCCTACCACCGAAGTGACTGGTGTCTTAAACAGACGCGTCAACACCCTGAGCCACGTCAATATTTGCTAACTTTTAAAAATTATTGGTTTTAAAACTTTTTTGAATTGAAAACAACCAAGGGCTCGGAGCTGCGGACAATGGGGGAGAATGTGTATTTACAATTACCAACAATATATCTACGCGAATAAGCGCTACGAGAGCCATAGGCCCTTCCACATGTGAGTGTAAAACCGTCCTAACCTACATTAATATTGTTTATGTACTTGAAACTTTCCTGGTCTACATTAGCATTTGCTAATTATTTATGTACATGAAGAAGGTTGGCTTAAAAAATTTCCGTCTCCGAGTATAAAAAGCCCTATGCCCTCTATGACCCCACCCCCAAATCAGTTTCTGAGCAAATTTTTAATACTGCTATATATTAAAATCCAGTGTATTATATTTTAGTACAGTATTTGTATTTGTATTTTACACATTTTTTGATCAACACAAAAAAAAACTCGACAGAACGATATCTAAGGCAGTGTGATCATTTCTGATAATATTGAAGTGAATTGAATTGGAAATAGGTTCTAATCCGCTTGTGAGCGAAAAAAAAAAAAAAATTTCCATTATCTAAACTCGATGATAAGATCTTTCAGATTTTCTTCGTAATCGAATACCGAAAATCGATAATCGAACACAATCAAAAAAAATTTTTTTGATATTTTAAAAATTATCATTGGTTTGTTTTAAAGAATAATATCGTTTTTGATTGGGCGTTTTTAAATAATGGGAAATAGAACGATATCATAATATAATAATTTTTACATTGTCAAGAAGTTCTAGGTCATAGGTAGAACTCGCTTAGCACGCAAGATGTCCGGGAACGTATGCACCGGTCCTCCAAATTTCTAAACATAGCAAATTTTACGTTATGTTATCAAGATGGCTTAGCTCAAATGGTAGATCACTCGATTAGAACGCTAGAGGTTCGGGTATCGAAGCCCCGGACTTAATGTTTTTCTGGCTAAGACACCCTCTTTGAGACAAAAGATATTTTTTTTACCGTAAGCTCAAAGTGCACCAGAACCAAGCCCGTGGGCCCTTCTATAATAAATTAGTTTGTTGGTCCCACGTTAAAATAATCGAGTCCTCCAAATTTCTTTTTACTTTTTAAGTGCACCAATTTTAGCCAAATCTTGGCTGGTATACAGGTAGTTTTATTTTATTATTTATCTAATTACAATAATTATATGGTGCTATAGTAGAAACACATAAATATACCATTTTTAAACTTAACATTTGGTTTACACCGTGCAGCCTAACGCAGAAATAATTTAACAACGCTTCTCTGTCATCTTCCTTTGAAAAGACAAGGTAAGGAGAAAAATGCAACCAATAAGCAAGAAAAATTTGAAATTCGGTTTTACCTTTTTTGAATCAAAAAGATACTTAGGTTTCCAAAATTAAACGATGGAAGAAACCAGGGCTTTTAAAATTTTTAAAATCGTTAGAAACTCTTCCATTTTGAAGTTGAAATCATAAAATTGAAATATTTAGATTTCGTATTCTGATGCGTTTGATTAAGGAATAACATTTTGTGGCTTTCGAATGTTTTACAAAGCTAACTGAAATATATTTCAGATCTATCAAAATTAAATAACCGCAAAAAAAATTAATCGTCTAATTTCGAAGATTTCTAAAAGATTCTAAACCTGATTCTAGGTATCAGGGAGCACTCATGTATACGAAAAAAATTGCGCTTATGTTTAAATAAAATGTATACAGATGAAATTGTTAGGACGGAAATTCTATAAGTCGTAGTTACATCAGAATGTTTCATAGGAGACTTATCATTCTGTTAATTTTACTTGGCTTAACAAGTTTTTCTTTTAGATAAGTACTTTATTGAATGTTACGATGTTACGATCCACTGAGACAAATTTGAATGTGAATAACGCTCACTTTGCAGTTAGAGCTCATTTGGCAGTAACGCGAAAAATTCTCTATAGTATGGAAGATTTTTTTTTTGCTGACTCCACAGAAAATTTATGCCTAATCACATGCTGACTCCGCAGAAAATTCGTCCCTAAATTAGTCCCTATTTTTCAAATTTGTCTCGCCTTCCCATTTCTTTATAAATAGTATTTGAACAGTACAGAATAATTCAATCGAGACAATATCTACCAAATAAAATAAATTTCAATACTGTCAACAAAGAATTTTATTGAATATTTAAACAAAAGTGTCTCTTAACTCCATTGTGTTATTGTTTTATTTAATTTCGCGTCTTTAATCAAAAGCGAGTGTTTTATCTCCAACGGACTTACGTCAACCATTTTCAGTTTATTTGGAAATTTGTCACTTTTTATAGATTTTCTGACTAAATTTAATAAAAAAGGAGAACACTTTGATAAAGAATCTTTAAGAACTTCAGGTAGTGTATTTTCAAAGCTATTTGCCTTCTTTACATTTAGAGAATTTAGACCTTGTTCTATATCTTTTAAGATCCTATCTGCAAACGAGAATGTGTTATTGTTATTTGAAAGAGTTTCTTTAATTGTTCCAACACTCGGGTGAAACTTAAATCTTTCAATTATTTCTTTGATGGGATCATCATCTACGTTTCATACCGTTAATATTTTATTGAATTTATTATCAGTTGTATTACTGAGATTTCGGTTACTACAGAAATTTCTCCTTTCTTTTTTGTATAACCTACTAACGAAATTCTTTTGCTTTTTACGTGCAGTTTAATTTAGTTTATTTCTTGTACGGTAATATTTTATGAGTAGTTCAGACCTTTTCATAATTGCTGTCCACAATGTTCTCGAAACATACTTTGCTTGATTTTCCCTGGCTATTTTCTTTTTGAGTGGTTCATGTTTATTTAGCACGTCGAGAAACTTTTCAAAGTTTTCGTATGTTTGGTTTTCTAAATTACGGAGTTCATACTTTAATTCCTGTTTGAATCTATCAGAATCAAAATTATTATAGTCTTCGTAAAATATTTCTTTCGGTTTAGGATTTTGAAAACTAGTTTTAAAAACTGTTACTACCATTTTATGAAAATCTGAAAATCCTGTCGATAATTTTTTTAAATGTTAAGTTTGTTTGTCAAAAAGAGATCTAAGCAACTTGTATTTTGAGGATTTTTAAAGCAAGTGTTTTCTTTTATTAAACTTTTCGAATTATGCCTATAAAGAAAGTCTTCCATAATATGTTGTGTACTTTCAGAATTGAAATCACCAGTTGTTAAAAAGTTTTCATAGTTAGTATAAATATCTAATGCACGTGTAACATAGTTAGTATAAATATCTAATGCACCTGTAACATAATTAAAACAAAAATTATCACATTGACTTGGAGGGTGACAAGTGCCAAAAGTAACCATTTTTGTTTTTCCAGATTTATTTCTATAAAAACACCCTCTATGTCATCAGGAAAGTAATGCTTCTTTTTTTTTTTTTAATTTTACTAGGTACGTGATCCCTTACATATATTAATATTCCTCCACTGTATCTCAATCTATCTAGTCTGTATGGGTCTGCAAAACCTTCAATCGTAAATTTTGAATTAGCGAAACTACAATATAGTTTTGTTTCTGCAAATATGTCAATGTTTGGTGCCATGAAAGTTTTTAAAATTTCAAATTTTGGGGAAAAAGAGTTTACATTCAAAGCTCCAATCTCTATTTCATTATGATTGTTGACCCTTTTTGATTTAACTTCATCTTCTATATGGACAATTTTAGATAAAGGCTTTTTTAAATCTTTTCTTAAGAGATCACTTTTTGACATTTATTAAGTAGTCAAAAAAACTATTTATAAAATTCCTTGCTAACTTCCATAAAAAAATTTTTAGATATAAAACCATTCGCAATGAAAACAAAATCTTCTCTTATACAAAGCTCTTCTAAACAACTGTTAAATAGACGTACCTTTTTTTTCATGAAAAAGACCTCTCTCTGTATAACTGACGAAATATAAACTTTATTCACACCTTTTTAAACGCGTTTCCTTCCTACATCTATAATTTGATTGATTATTTCCTTCCTACATCTATAATTTGATTGATTATTTCCTTCCTAAATCTACAATTTGATTGGTTATTTCATTAGTACTCGCATTTGTTTTTACATTCCAACGTGTATATTTTCCGTATCTGATTTATCCTCTAATATTTAATATTTTCGGCTCAACGTAACGAAGCATTGCATTTGATTTCGCTCCAGGAAAAGCGTATACAAATATTGTGCTATCTTTTATATAAATATTTATTTCTTTATATATATATATATATATATATATATTTCAATATATATATTTTATTATATTTCAATATACGTCAATCTATTTCCCTAAATACAAATCTCTGCCCATCTCAGATTGAAAAATATTCATATTTAATAGTCTGTCCTAGCCTTTAACAGTGTTTTATAACAGTTCGAAATTTCCCTATAAATAATAACAAAATTTTGCGAGCTCAATTAAACTTATCTTTTAACAATTTGTTGAATTCTGCGTCCATCATAACTGCTCCGAAGCTATAAGATTCATATTATAACTGCTCCGAAGCTATAAGATTCATATTATAACTGCTCCGAAGCTATAAGAATCATATTATAACTGCTCCGAAGCTATAAGATTCATATTATAACTGCTCGAACGCTATAAGCATCATATTATAACTGCTCCGCCACTATAAGAATCATATTATAACTGCTCCGAAGCTATAAGATTCATATTATAACTGCTCGAACGCTATAAGAATCATATTATAACTGCTCCGACGCTATAACATTCATATTATAACTGCTCGAACGCTATAAGCATCATATTACAACTGCTCCGCCACTATAAGAATCATATTACAACTGCTCCGAAGCTATAAGAATCATATTATATCTGCTCCGACGCTATAAGAATCATATTATAACTGCTCCGCCGCTATAAGAATCATATTATATCTGCTCCGATGCTATAAGAATCATATTATAACTGCTCCGACGTTATAAGAATCATAATATATCTGCTCCGATGCTCTAAGAATCATATCATAACTGCTCCTACGTTATAAGAATCATATTATAACTGCTCCCCCGCTATAATTATAATATTATGGTCCCGTCTATCTAAAGACCTTACAAGACTTCAGAAGTGGTTTAAAAATAACTCTATGGCAACAAAGCCTACAAAGTTTCAAATAATGTTCTTGGGAATGAAAACTCTACCAATCTCTTTTAATATTGGTGGAATAGATGTATTTATAAAAAATGAAGTGGAACTGTTAGGAAATAATATCGATTCTAAATTGACTTTCTCGAAATATATACCAAAATTATGTACTATAGCAAATACCAAGCTTTCTTGTTTGTTTAGATTTAATAGCTATTTAGATATTTTACAAAGGAGAACCCTCGTCAATAGTTATGTTTTATGTAGTTTTTTATTTTGCCCTCTAATATGGATGTTTTGTAAGAAGACTGATTATAACTTTATCCATCGAGTTCAAAAACTAAAGCCTTACGGGTAATCCACAATAACTTTGAACTTGATTTTAAAGAATTGCTTCTCTTGGAAAATACAATCAGTGTTCATGAAAAACATTTACAAAGTCTAATGACAGAAACATATAAATCTGTCAACAAACTAAATCCCGAACTAATGTAGGATAGTTTTTCGTTAAAAGATGTACCATACATTCTCAGAAATTCTTTTAATTTTAATCTCCCACCTGCAAGAACATCTAGTTATGGCACAAACTCACTTATTTTTAAAGCATGTTTCCTTTGGAATAGTCTTCCCCTACGCTACAACAGCCGCAAATCTTTGCCTTATTTTAAATCAGCTATTAAGGCATGGATCTGCAAATCACGTGCATGTCCAATATGCCGTTAATTAGTTCTTTGTGTGTTTTTGTTTTATTGTTAATTATTTTATAATTAACATGTGAAAAAAAATTGTTGGTCTACATTAATGTTTATTAATATGTAATTATATTCATATACAACTATGTAAGCGTTACCAACGTTAAATGAATGAATGAATGAATAAATCAGAAAGATGTCAGTCATTTTTTATATCGTTTGCTGGTGCCAGAAGTAGATCCTTCAGAAGCTATATCGAACCAACCCTAGCCGAGTCTCAGCATGACATAGCAATCTTGCATACTGAAACAATCTTTCACCGTCGCGAAACTTCACGCCACTAAATGTTTCAGAAATCGCAAGGTATATCATCGATGCTGCATTAAAATGTAAAACAAGAGGTGTTGATAATGTAGTTGTTTCGGGAATAATTCTGCGTGGATTTCCAGAAGTTTCTGAGTTGTTGATGAGAAGAGGAAAGGTTTCAACGTCTTTCTTGCCGAGTTGTGCAGGTCGCATAACATTATTTATTTCGATAATTCTAATATCCACCGAAATTTTTTTGTAGTGATGTTAATCTCTTTCGAATGGTGATTTGAAAGGGTTTGAGTCAAATTTATTAGATTTAATAAATAAAATTTCCGTAGGTTGACTAAAGTTACCTGATTGTAATAGTAAAGATTTATCTGTAGTGATAGTTGTTATTTAACGTGGGGAACCAACAAATTGCCGAGATAATATTTTCAGATGGGCCCACGTGGCGGTTCTTGGAGTACTTAGAACGCCCATTTCAAGTATTCCCACGTCAGAAATAAGTTTTTAGGGGCAACAACAGACCTTTTATCACCAAAAACATTCGCAAAGAACTCATGAAAAGAGCGCATTTAAAAAACCTTGCAAACAAGCCTGGTAAATTAGCAGACATTCAAGTCTAAAAAGTACAAAAGAACTTTGTTATTAACCTAGTTCGAAAAGAGAAATCTTTCTTAAGTAGCATTACTATTAAAGAGGGTGCTAAGTAATTCTGGACCGCATGTAAACGTTTCCTATCTAAGAAACTCTTCTTTTTGTAAAAAAGTCTTATTTCAGACGACAAATCTTTTGTAGATATATTTAAAAATTATTTTTTTAATATCACCTACTCTCTAAATATTCAACCATGGTTGGCCCCATTTTTGATCATATCTCAAAGTTGCCTATATATTATCCAATTTCAGACTTTGACTTACATCCCAGTATTATTGCAATGAAGGAAAAGATTCCTTTAACATTTATTTTAACCATGTCGAACCAATCGAAGGTTGTAATATCATTATGGTAGTAATGATGTTCCACTACGAATTCTTAAGTAATTAATATACTTCAACAAACAATTGTTCGTTTCTTGATGAATTAAAATGGGCAAATACAATTCCTGCTTACAAAAAAACACCACACCCCAGACAAAAGAAATTATCGTCCGATTAGTATTCTCCCAACGCTTCTGAAGTTTTTGAAAAAGTACCTTTTCCACAAATCACTCGTTTTTTAAATTTTTGCCTTTTTATGTGGTTTTTGCAAAGGGTATTCAACTCAGCATACTTTGTTTCGATTAATTCAGAAGTGGTGGCTGGCACAATTCTAATGGATCCGTCTGAAGCATACGATTGTATCCCCTCGACACTTGTTTCTAGCTAAACTTGCAGCATACGGTTTCTCATACCAAAAATCTGAAGTTCGTAAAAAGCTATTTCTGCACTAGGAAACAAAGGGTAAAGCTGGGTTCTAACTTCAGCCAATGATTGAATACCATCCAAGGAATACCACAAGGCTCTATTTTAGGGCCCCTTCTTTTTAATATTTTTCTAAATATGTTCTAATTTATTTTGGACTGTGACATTTGTGATAGATGATAATACCTTATATGCTTGTGACATTTCTCTTGACAATTTGCTAAATATTCCTAAAGTTAAGCTTGAGGTTTCCACATCTGGTTTCTTTTCAATGGGTGTAAAAAATTACAACTTTTTGCCCGTTGAGATCAGGAAAACGCGAGTTTTCTAACTTTAGAAATGTGTAAGAAACATTACAACTAGTTTGTTATAAGAGGACACATTAAAAGAAGTATATATTACTGATGTGTTTATATTATAAAAATATTCATCATAAATAAATAAAATTTTGTCGCCTCTTCACCAGGATTTACTTAGGGTACAAAAGTGGTTTAAAACTAATTTAACGGAAACAAATCCTGCAAAGTTTCAAATTGTTTTAGGAGCACTCCTGTTGATATTATTTTATTAAATGAGAAAATTGACATTGAGAACGAAGTGACACTTTTTGGTGTTATGATTGATTGTACACTAAGTTTTCTAATCATAGTCTTAAATTATGTATACGACAAACTCAGTTACTTGGTCAGGTTGAGAAAACACTTAGATATTACTCGGACAAGAGCTCTTGGTCATAGCTGCGTTCTAAGTTATTTTTATGTTGTCTATGTTTTGTAGGAAAACTGACTGTATTGTAAACAACGGGACCTGTATTGATTGCGTTGTTTTCATTTTGGTCCCTCGATGGGTAGAGGGTGGTCCCTCGATGGGTAGAGGGTGGTCCCTCGATGGGCAGAGGGTGGTCTGTTCAACCATATTTATTTATTTAATAAAAATAATATATGTCGTATTTAATTTCTATTTAATTAAATTAGAATCGTATTTCTGTTTTAATTTTGCAAGGTAATGTATCTTCACATGTTTGAATGTATTAATAGTTACTAGCTTTTGAGTATTCTCCTAAATTGTTCCACATCGAGAGACCCATATAATAAATAGTGTTTTGACCTTGGTTAGTTTTTCTGAATGACTGATCAAGTTTTTGATAAGAATTCCTTGTTCTTAAGCTACTGTTTACACTAGTTTTGAAAACCTCAGACATGTATTCAGCGGAATTTCTATTAAAGAACTTAAAGGCACTTGCACTTATGCATTGTTCAAATCTGTCGTTTACATTAAGCCAATTTATTCGTTCAAAATGATAAATTGTTAAATTCTCTCTGTTTTCCAATAGAAGACAGTGCCTAATACCTTTATTTTGCGCAGTTTGAAGTTTTGACAGTCTTTCTATTTCCTTCGCATTGCTATGTTTGAATACAACGCACGAATCGTCACCATACAAATATAGATCACTTTCAACTGCCGCTGCCTTATCATTTATGTATAGAAAAGCTAAAGGTCCTAGAGTGGAA
>JAUZNK010001017.1:0-28153 GCA_035046665.1 Euphysa ruthae
AAGATCTGTGCCTAATTATAGATATATTTTCTTTTAACCCTTAATTTATTATATTATTTAGTTTATATACTTTTACAGCTGGATTTGATTAGTGTTTTCTGCTAACGTTGTAATTTTTCCAATTTAAAATAAAGATTTTTACTTTACTTTTACTTTACTTTACTAGACATGCATCTTTAACCTGTCCTTTTACCAATAGACGTGCACCTCTCACCTTTTTCCTTTTACCAGTAGATACATATTATTCATATTTTTAACGTGGGGACCAAAAAATAGCCTTAAGCTATATTCCTAAAAGTGTCCATTGTTTTGGTCATGGTATACTTTAGGTAACCAAATTTGAACTAATGGAAAAGAAAAGCATTAAGTCTTAACCGGCCAAAAAACCATCGGTTTCTACATTTTGTAAGGTAGGGATCCAAGATTTTTTTAAATAGGGATCCAAGAGTCATAAGTTGCCTGTTTTATTCTTTATTTTTTGTTTTATCTGATTAATTTACCCACAATACTTTATAAACATATAGATAATAATTTGGTATCAGGCAGGGTCGGTTTTTCTTCATTGGAAAGAAGACTTTTTCAGCCTTGGTTGGCAAGTATCCTATAAAAAATGTCTCCATAAAAACACCAATAGCCGATAATTGTTTTAATTGGTAGGTAGAGTACACCACTTGGTCTTGTGCCAATTCTTAGCCTTTTGGAGTGGATAAAGTGCTGTCTATTTCACCATATCTACAATAGAGCATTTAACACCGGTTTTCCTACTATTTTTGTTTATCTGATGAATATAAGATCTTAAATCCTGTTAAATAATACTTTTTAATTGTCTTTGTTGAGGCTACCGAGATAGCAGTTTCCTGATTGCAACATTATCGACTGATAAAAAGGAAACCAAGCTCTATGATAACAATGCTGCTTTTTCAACAGTTGTTAAATAGCGTTGCAGTTGAATTACCAAGTTGTGCTTAGAGGGTGACCCTACATCTGCAACAGCTTCCTTCACTGTGGCCACAACACAGATATTTTAAGGCAAAAAAAAAGCTCATTATTGACAGGAAAAATATTCAATTGAAATGACCTTCTATACAAGAAATTCAAACAAAGCATCAGTACATCTTGTAAACCCATTTGTATTATAAAAATTATTTTAAACCTAAATCAGGCTTTTTCACATCACCCAATCATTTATCTCTTTCATACACTAACATTCGTGATCTTCGTGGTAATTTTTCTCTTACGTATTCCTTCCTTTTTTTCCCACTCTATCGTAGATCGCGAAATCTTTCTTGAAAATTTCCATGAATCATATATTTTTCACATTTATTTCTTCTACAGTCAACTAGTTATTTTTTCTTTTTACACAGTCCTGCAGTGTAATCATCTCCATTTCTTTTTACTTGTTACTAATCCTTTAGAAAAAATCTGACCCAGTGGTTAATATGAATATTAACTTCAACATCACCTCTTCTCATGAGCCACCTATCCATATGAAGTTTTATTCTTATAACCATGGAGACTAGGGCAGCTTACGTAATCCGTGATGTTCCACTTGAAACCATCATAAATTTTGATGCAGGAAAATATTCCAAGGAAATTGCTTCACAGCTTCACTTTGGCATTAGTGCACATATTCCCTCCTGAAAGCATCAAGCTAAGCTACACTCAAACCTGTTTTTTCCGAAAATCGTGGCTGCAATTGCTCATTGCAATGATTATTATTGCAATCATTATGTTTATTTTAATCATTATTTTAATTAGCACCCCTAGTTGTGTTGAGAATAGTGGTCTTTTTACCAAACTCCGCAGTGATAGCAAAAAATTTATTTAGGGATCATTCATTAGCATAGTTTTCGTAATTCCATTGCTGATACTTTGATTATCATTTATAAACGTGTTTGTCAAAAACCAGGGTGATTGCAATCGGCATAAGTGGAAGTCACGTGGTAACTCTGATGAAATTTTGATATCATTAAGTCTTTATTGCTTGGCATGGAAATAAAGGTGTTCCTTGATGGCCACTCTGAACTGTTACCTATATATTCAGATGTACCTCAAGGTCCTATTTGGGTTCTACTCTTTTTCTTACTTTCATTAATGATCTGCCCGATACCATTCTTTACTAGCTTGCTATAAACACGCAAGTATGCTCTATATGCACATGACACAACTTTTTATTCATTATGGGAAGACAACCAATGCACTTTATAAGATTGAAACGGCTGCTAATTTGGCAACTGATCTTCGCACTGTTGTTCGATGGGGTAAGAAATGGTTGATGTCATTCCATGTTTCAAAAAAAGAATCTCCTTTCCATCAACCACGTCAGGGCGCCTTTTCTTCCATCTTATTCGTCCAGTTTCTTCCCACGTACTGAAATCTCTGCCTTCTGTTAATTTTCCTTTGGATTAGGATCTCATATCTGTTAAATCTAACTTCAACAAACATCTTTATCTTTCTTACAGCTTTCTGCCTATTAGAGGATTTTGGTCATGCAGGCTGCATCCTATTTAAATAAAAAAGTGAAAAATGTGACAAGTTTGTTTTTGCACCAAAATAGCGCACGTTTTTTGATTGGTTTTTCCGCTACCTGTATTTGACTCAAATTTTTATTGTTTGTTAAGAAAATTAAAACAGATATTTGTATCTCTTTAAAGGTAGGTTGATCCTAACTCTTAATAGCAGTAAATCGTAAACTAATCAATTTATTGGTTAAATGATTAAATCATTGGTTTAAACAAATGATTGTTCGATAGATTGACTGTAGCAAAAAATAAAATTATAAGGTTATATAAATAAACAAACAAAAATTACCCAACAGTCCAACATCTTATCAACGTACATGAAAACAAACGTAAGTGAATCAAAATTAAGCGACTCAATCAATCAATGTCCATTGTTTTGGTAAAGAAATGCTTTTGAACAATCGAACGTGAAAAATCGAATGTGAGAAAGCAAATGAGAAAATAAGTGAACAAATCTTGTACTTGATTAACGAAGATCCAACCAATAATTTTAAAAAAGAGATAGATACACAAATTTTGCAGCTATTAAACAAACAAAATAATCAGCAGTAGATTCAAAAACGAACTTTAAAATGAACACCCAGTTTTAGACATTTAATATAATTATCAAATCGTTTAATTAATATCAAAATCGAACAAGGAATCTTACAAACACTGAAAACTTGCAAATAACCAACATCAAAGCAAAACCAAGATTCAAGCGGGACTAATGCATTCTTGAAGGAATAATTAATGGTTTTGTCCTTCAAACGTTTACTTTATACATTGTAAAGTATATATTACACTATTAACTTTTCATAGGAAACGGTTGTGAAAATAAATATTTTGAGGGCGTCGATAAAAAGATGAAATCTCACAAAAAAACTCCACCTAAACAACCAAACTCTAAAAAGCTACTCCATGATAGAAAAAAGTTTTATTATTTTAAATATCGAAGCTATTATCAAAACATACATTAAATACAGAAAATCAAAAAACTTTGTTTAAGTCAAATCCTGACCTGAACCACATCTCAAAATCTACTATCATGTTCATTTTATGTGACTTTTTATAGACGGTGTGTCTATATTCTAAACTGTTTGTGGTGTTTTCTTCAATTAATAAGGTGTCCTAATAGCGCATAAGTGTCATGATATTTTGCGCATGATTGTCTGAAGAATCGGTTTGTGCCTAAATTGAACCGAACTAAAGGTTTCCTTTAAAATCTGCAAATACTTTTGAAGAAAACCATTTAATTCATCATTTTGTCGAAAAAAAGTTAAATTCATATTTGAAGCATGTTGTTAAAATGATTTTCTTGACCAAAATCGCAAAAATGATAACAAACCCAAATGAGTACGGACTTGTCACTTTCGTCCCTTAGATATAGCAGAGAAAAAAAATTTTTTTTTTCAATTAAGAAGGTGTACTAATGGCATATAAATCTCAAAATATTTTATGTATAAAATTGTAGAAACAAAATTAAAAGTTTTCTTTCTAAAGGACTGGAGGAAATTAAATCTGAAGCAACAGCTGAAGAGAAAGGTTTTAAAATTCATAATCAATTTTTTACACCTGAGAAAATTAGTAGATTTGATTGGAACTTTCCCGGTATGTAAATGTACATCTCAAATGAATATATCAGATGATGCGATATCCGGGTTATCACACACTTTATTTAATAAATGTGATGCATGTGAGTGATCATATACATCATACTCTTCTTCTAAGATTAGAAATATGAAGAAAGTACAGGGAAAGTAAGTAAATAGGGGGACAAATATGAAGAAAGTACAGGGAAAGTAAGTAAATAGGGGGACAAAGCAAACAATACGAATATAAGGGATGTGATTGCTTTTCGGGAGATTGGCGATGGAGCAATGGAGACATTTTGCAGCATTATGAACATGAAAACTCCAATTAGCATTACTGCATATGTTAGCATTAGATAGTTACTTCACGATTTATTTACTACATATGCTCTTGAGTCATTGAAGAATACAGCCAAAGATGCAACCTCCAGCTATTGAAACTTCTCCGTTTATTGGCGGAAAAGATTTCATCATCAGTTGCGATGGTACCTAGCAGAAGAGGTAATTTTCATCTACAAATATCTGGGTTAATGGAGAGTAATGGAATTGTCGGCATGTTCAAATGTTCTACTGAATTTAATGGTTTGAGATAAAAATCATATCTTATAGATGGTGATTCCAGTTCTTATACCGATGTAATAAAAGCTTACTAGAATTCTGGCATCAAAGTCAACAAACTTATTTTTACTTCATGAGCATCCAGTCTAGCACTCATAGTTTATACGAAATGAAAAAAGCGGTTGGGGGTATCATTCACCACTTCACGGTTAACAATAATGCAGAACATCGAAGGTTTTGCCCACGAGATATTGCAAGTATCACAAGTTAGAGGAAGATACAACAAGCTACAAGCCAAGCATCAACTTTTCTACTGCGGTTTCAGAAATTACAAAATCGGTTTTCTCCAACTCTAAACTTGTTACTGATGATATTTTAAAACGGTATATCCATGGTCAAACCCAAAACATAAATGAGGCCTTGATTCAGTTGATTTAGAAACGGTGTCCTTATAGTAAAAAAATGAAAAGAAAGAAACTCAGGACATTTTTTGATGACAATATAAAGAATGAGGGTTTACAGTGAAGGTCAATTCTGTTTCACTTTTATTTAGTTTATTTTTTTTGCATATTTGACTTTATCACAGTTTTTCTCAAAACGAGAAAAGCTGTTTTTCTCTTGATGAGGGTAACTTTTAAACCTTTTTACCAATTTGCTTGGAGTTTTCAGAGAATCTCCTTCTCAGAAGTAAACATTTACTAAGCTCTTAAGTTTGAGAAAGTAATCTACTCTTCTTTTTCTATTACTCTTTTTCTTATACCTTTTGTCACAGTCGCTTAAGTATTTTGTGTTTTGCTTATTAATAATGTGCATAATTAATTTTTTAAATTTTTTTTGGAAAGTCTAATCTTCTATTATTTAAACGCAAGCTGTATAATATTTGGTAACTGGTGCATAACTTATGAATAATTTATAGCATTTAAAAAGAAATCTTAAAAAGTAAAAAGAAATTTGGTGGATCACCGAACCACTCGGGATCCTAGAGCTGTGGGTTCGAACCCACCTCGGAACAATTGCTTTTTTTTACTGTAAGCTCATAGAGGAGTTTTAAGTACACCATAACCAAACCAGCGGGCCCTTTTGTAATAAATTAGTTCGAAAATTGTTTGTTGGCCCCACATTAAAAATACAAATCGAATAATCGAATCAAATATTCAAGTCGAATATTCGAATCTTGCATGCTAAACGATTGCTCTACCATTTCAGCTAGACCCCTTGATAACGTATGGTAGCTTTATACCCGCCAAGATTTGGCTAATTGGTGAGTTTAAAAAGAGATCTCAAAAAAATTTTGAGAATTTGATTGTTTTAAACGTGGAGCCAAAACCAAAACATATAGTTTTTCGAATCAATTTAATATAAAAGGGCCCAGTTTCGGTTAAAATTTGCTATCTTAAACAAATTAAAAGAAAGAGTAAAAAGAAAATTGGAAGATCGGTGCATCCATCTCCGTACCTCTCGCATGCTGAGCGAGAGCTCTAACTTTGGGGTCTAGAACTTCTTCACACCATCTCCGTACCTCTCGCATGCTAAACAAGAGCTCTACCTTTGGTCTAGAACTTCTTCACACCGCATCAAAAAAAAAAAAAAAATTATTATATTATGATATCGTTCTATTTATCCATTGTTTAAAAACGTCAATCAAAAACTGCTGGAAGTAGAATATAGTTAGAGTGATCTACACTCAAACTAAAAATTGAAAAGGCTTACAAATCTATTCTCTATAATTTATGTAAATCTAAATAATTTATTAATTAAATTTAATAATTAAATCTAAAAATTTCCAAATAATATTCAACCAGTCCGCCGTTGACAACACTAACATACAAACATCTTCTTGACCATGTGCTTTATTTATCGCTACTTCATAATGTTAAAAAACTTAACGGCTAAATCCAGGTATAAAGGTGTAATATCATTGTTTAAAACCCACCAATGAAAATCTTGAAAATATCGATATCGTTCCGTTAAGTTGTTTTCAGGTCCATCAAGTTTTCTTTTTGGTCTTTTGATGGCAGTTGGCATAGCGGCACCAATGAAAATGCTTGATTAAAAAATGTAATATAACGTAGGAAATCAAAATAATTGTAAAAATGAGGAACTTAAGGCTATTATTCTAGAGATAAAGTTTGACAAAGTTTGAAAAAGAATAATTTAGAAATGCTCAAATTTTGCCACCTTAACTGGTAAATAATAACTTTTAAAAATTTTCATTTGTTAAATATTCATTGAGTCTAAGTTTTGGGAGACAGGTTTCGAGAGTAATAATTTCCGAAAATATGATACGAGTAGAAGGTAGTTTAAATATTATGTTGAGGTAGTGTAAAGTTTCGTTAAGTGTTGGGGTGTGACGAAGGCTTATAGAGTAGATAGAATTGGTTTTGCTTTCCACTTCGATAAAATTTATAGAATAAAGTTTCGTGAGCAACAAAATCTTTAGTGTTAACGGTTATTCTAATTTTCTTTTGGTCTGATGAGATGTGTCCTTACGGATAATAGCTTAGGAACTATTTTAAATAATTTTTCCGAACCTAATAAAAAAATAACTTTTAAAATAACATTTTATGACGAAAATTATCAAATAACAAGTCTATGAAAGTATAGACTCCAATAATTTGTTGATTTTGTTCACAAATAATTTGGTCAGTTAATCGCAAAACAGCGTGGTTTGTGGAGCGATCTTTTTGAAACCTAAAAAGCCTAAAAAGATTTTATTGTTCAGAAAAATCAAATACAATCAATTGAATTTTATTGTTTTTATTTTCATGAGTTTAGAAAACAAGGCACGGCTACAAAGAGTTTGTCTTTTAGTTTTCAATGAATTCCTTCTCACCATTTTTGAAAATCGATGTACTCGAAATTTTGTTTATCATTGAAATTATTGTAATGTATAAAATACAGTTGATTGATTGAAAACGTTTTAAATTTTTTTTCGTTTCTTTTTGTTTTTTCTTTCATATTTTTTCTTAATAAGAACTATAACACTATAGGAAAAATTTAGTGAGAAATAAATAATAAAAAACTCACTCTTATGAGCTAAGAAATTATTCTGCAATTTGAATATATGTTTATGTGTGTATGTGAGTATGTGTATATGTTTCACATATACACCGCATAAAAGATTTTAGCAAGCTTTGATGGTCAATAGATATTTTATATTAGTAAAAAACAAGTCACACAAACTATAATGTTTATACGTGTATATCAGTGGCACACTTTTTGCGCCAAGTCAGTGTAATTTAGTTTTTCTTTTCTAAATTGCAAAAAAAAAAACAATCTGTTTTTATCCAGGAAATCGCCTTATTCATCAGTAGGAATAACCGTCTCCCAAAGGACAAAAAGAGAGGTTTGTCATTGCTAATCCTATAGGATAAAAAATTAAGGCTACAAAAATTAATGCCTGAAATTTAGGAAATCCCTTTGTTTAAAGTTAGGATTCCTTTCTATTAAAAAAACATTTTACCTTTTCAAAGCCTCCTGATATAAAATCTAGAACCATTTTATTTAAGAGGAAATAAGGATTTACCTTTGTTGCTGAGATTAAGAAAATAATGTTAGGATTCAAGATTTAGAGGTGTAGGAGGAATTAACAATACAAGATTTTCTTATTAAAAGAAAGATGAAAGCTCTATAATTCTTTTACCTAAGAGGAAGATAAGGCTTAAATCATGTGAATTCCTTTGTTATGAGCACGAGAACTACGATTAAAAATAATTGCTTTGCTGAGTTTCGAATCATGAAAAATTCTCTTCCGCAAGAAAAAAAATGAATCCCCAATAAAAACATGTTTTTTTTTTTTTTTTTTTTTTTTTTGTATTAGCTACAATCATACGTCCATGAGTCAGGTGCTAGTCAGACTGTGAGATCAGATTTGTGGATTCGTGGCGCAGTGGTCTAAGGAGCCGAATTACAGAGACCGCAGTGAAAATGCATGTGGTTCGATGACTGCGTTTATGGTTAAACCACCATCTAATTTCGGGAAAAATATTATAGCAAAATTTAGGTGGTGTATGTTTGTCCTAGTCCTGTGTCCCAAATTGGTAATATATATATACACATATATATATCCATAAAAAAAAAAAGAAAAAAAAAAAAGTTTGGGTGACGTCTCCTAAAAAAGATATAGATATTATTCACACCGCAAAATTATTGGTATAACTGTTATAAACTTTGTTATAAAATTACACCATCACCTTCCTTCTTATATCATTTATTCTGCTCTGCTAGAATTACCTGATGTGTGAAAAAAAAACAAAGGAGCAGTGTTAAGGAATACTTTGAAACAACTTTTTGAATTGCTTTTTAATAGTATTTTTTTTATTTAGTTCTTAATTTTTAAGGACTGTTTGCGGGATGGCAAGTAAAACATCATCTCCAAAAGAGAAAAGCTATCTTTCTAGTACCAAATTTTACTAAATTGGTCCCAAAAACTAAAAGCCTTTTGATTAAAACCATGTTTAGTACCGTATGATAACTAAGTGATTCAAGTTGAATAAGATTGACAAGTGTCACTTTTTTA
Source organism: Euphysa ruthae (assembly GCA_035046665.1). Lineage (NCBI taxonomy): Eukaryota > Metazoa > Cnidaria > Hydrozoa > Anthoathecata > Corymorphidae > Euphysa > Euphysa ruthae. The sequence continues at coordinate 9,171 of JAUZNK010001017.1, forward strand.
ACCATTTTTTTCCCAAATATAAAGGTTTTTTAATTCAGGGAAATTAGCAAAGGGAATTAAAGAAACACGCTGAATAAGATAACATTTTTCAGAACGAGAAAGGATTATAACCAAAAATATGAAACGTCAAAAATTCAAAATAGATGAAACTTTTTCCATATGGTTAAAGATCAGTATCTGAAAGGGCTTATAGGCAATAAGAATATCCAAATATTTTCATGAAAACTTTTTCCATATAATTATAGTTTAAAACACTAAGAACAACAAGAATATACAAACATAGAAAAAGAAATACTTATTGTAATGTCTATGTATACTTTGAAAATAAGAAACCTCAAGGACATTAGAATTGGTTAAGAAAGTATTTATTTTACATGATTCGTAGCTGGCAATAACGAAATTTTGCTACACTGACTGAGTAGAATTTGCAAAGAAAAAGAAACAATTGCGTAAAAAGTAAGTGTTTATGATAAAAGTTAATTTGTAATTAGATTTCTTTAGTAACTCTCTACTGGAAGACCAGGGAATATCGGGAAAACGGGAATCAAATATTCCTCCATTCATTTTCTGCTCAAGTAAAAATATAGAAGGCATAGAAAGAAACAAGAAATTAAAGTCTGAATAGTTATTAGGAGAACAGCAGGACGATTCAGATAAATCTTACCAATTCGCCCTTCTAGACAAGAGAAAACATGATTAAAAATCAAAGTGCATGTTTCACGTTTGACAATATGGGTAAACACAAACGCTAATTTTCCATTTAATTTTCTTTGTGCAGTAGATCGCGTTGAAAGTTTGGATTGGAACAATTTAGAATTCATTTGTTTAAACTTGCTGAACGGAAGATCAATTTTTTCTAACCTATATTAAAAAACAACAAAAAGAAATAAAAATTTCTGTATAAACAAATCTTTTATTTAGATTTCCAATAAATTGTTTCTATGATATACCATCTAAACGAAACAAAACACATATCGGCCCATGCATGTTTCCATTTAGGATGGTTTAGAATTTTTTCAATCAAATCACCAAGCCAGAAAAATGAACCCGCATTTCGTTTCGTATGATCCCGCATTCCGTATGATCCGCTGCATACTTATGGTAACAACTGACCCGGCTTTAGATCTGGGTAATATTCCCCGGTGGGCCACATACACTCTTGGTAAAAACATCTTTAATCGATCTAACTCAATCACCAGTTTCCAAAACATGCTCACTTTCCGCTTAGAATTATAAGTTGGAATGATATGCAAAAGCCAATCATATTTACAAGATGTTATTGCAAATAAAATAATATTTTCAACTACTTCTGGTGGAAGATACTCAAATGATGAGGGTGGTTACGCAGAAAATTTTGGAGCAAATGGTTTGTCAATTAAAAAGTCGATTGTATCTGGAAATTCAGATTCATCAGAAAGAATGACGCCATTGAATGCATTTCAACCCATAACAACACAGTGATCTTCTTCACCTTCAGCAACGATGTGGCCTAAGATTTCCCTTCCTCAAGGCTCAGAATTTGTTGGTCTGTAGACCAGCCCTTATTAGTCAGGAAACAACAAAAAATCTTATACTTAATTTTTCTGGAGCAGCCTGTAGCTTAAGTCCATCACAGTATGCACCATTAACTGACATATTTTGTAGGTATTAGCTGAAAGGCATTGCAGCGAAGAGCTCTAGAGGAAACCCCTTATTGTCAAAAAGATGGTTTTCCAAATAAACAATGATTTCAATTGGTAAAATTTCAGGTGATCATTGAATACCAAGCTTCCACAAAACGCTGCAACTCGCACTAAACTTTCCGTCACCTAGTTGGTTGTAAATAATGAACTTTGTTCCTTTAGGTAGTCTTCGAGCCCCTTTACTAAGCCCCGCATACTTTCCTAATATAGTTTTCTTTTTTTGCGCATGTTTGAATGTTACGTTTTTTTTTTTTTTTTTATTTTGTTTTACATCAGCAATGCTTTCAAATGAAAACCACTTTGTTTTTTCATTAGTAATGGATTACTTAAATCACCATTTTATATTGTTCACAGTGTATCCCACTTTTACAACTACTCAAAAATTAAGTGTAGTCGCCTTGGTGTCCTTTTTCGTTTTTACTGAATGTTATAAGAATCTTTTCGTTTAAAGTGTAAGATGAACATTTGTTTTTCTTCTTAAAGTAATTGGTTGTCATTTTTTCAACTCTTTCACTGCAGCTATGGGCACGTTCTCTCAATCCTGAACAAAATTTGCAAAAGCTGCGCAGTTCTTTCTTGGTCGGTTGTATTACATTAATTCTGGTAGACCTTTATCCTGGATCAAACTGCATTTGACTAATTCGTTGGATTTTCGACCGAATTATATTTCAAAAGGAGATCGCCATCCTAGTTCCTCTCTTTTTTCGTTATTTACGATTGTCATATATTAAGGAATGTTCTTGACCCAATTGACGCCTGAACCTTTTCGTGTTACCATATCAAATATCGTTTTATTTCTTAACACACGATGTGACCGCTCTATCTTGCCTTGCGCTTTAAAATAATAGGGGCCACTTTGAATCACTTTAATTATCTTCTTTTCTCAAAAGAGTTTCATAGAACCTTTGAATTCTTTTCCGTTATCTGACTGTAATATCTCTGGAGTTTGGTGAAATTTTCCGTTAAAACTTTCTCAACGTCTTCCTTTTTAACAACCTTTCTTTCTTCAAACAACAAATCATCGTTTCCATCTAACGTTAATATATCTTTCATTCTCCAAAATTTAAAAATCGCACTTTTTTCTTTTTTTGACCGTTACGATCTCTTCTTCAACAGCTTCAATATAGCCACAATTCGCATGTTTTGAATATAACCCATGAAATTTGCAAGCAATAAAACAAATAAATAAAACAAAGACATGATTTCTGATTTCTTCTGACTATACACTGCTCCACTACGCTCTAAACTGACTTTCAACTTGCAAATAAAACTTTAAATGAGGAATCCAGGAAACTATGGACGATGTGTATTTCGGCATTTTAAAGCCGTTAAAAAATTTGCCCAAAAATCTAAAAATAGATTGCTTTAGAAATTTAAAATATTTTAACTCAATTCAGGACCCTTCAATCAGCCTCTGTTACAATTTACGTTTCTAGGAAAATTGACCCCCATATTATTACCCCCGGAATAGCGCCCGCGGAAAATCGCCCCCTCTCGCTTCTAATTTTTTTAAACTTTAAAGATGAAATATAAAAAATAGAAAGTGCACATCGATGGTGCGTTTTAGGTGCATTTTTAAACTATGTATTTTTTTTTGAATTACATAGATATTTTAATTATACATGTGAAATGACTCTTTTTACTTGAAGGTGTTCTATAAATAAACAACAATATCATACCTTCAGGAAATTTTCAATACATACCTTTTTATCAGATGCCCCATCACTTTTAGAAGAAACACGTGGCTGGATAACCATTTTATGAATTGTCAAAAAACACAAATTTGCTAGTAATTGAAATATCAAAAAACTCATGGAGTTTGTCAACAGCGAAAGAAGAAGTAGAAGAATAATTCACGCTAGCTTTCTTGAAATATATTGAAATTAATCAACCCATGTTTTTTTTTGACTCAAAAGCATGCGTCTAATGGAAGATTAAACTTGAGCTTTAGTTTTTGATTTAATATTCATGATCTTTGATAACTAGAAGTTAAAGCCAAATTATTATTCCACACTTAGGGTTGGCAAAAAAATGTTAACTTTGGGTCCGCGTAAAAAGAGCCGATAAGTTATTGCTTATGGAAGTAGAGCTGGTTTTCTAGAAATATTACTCCCCAAATCCTACTACGTTTAAACGTATTTTCGAAATCTTCTCCTAATCTACTAAAGCAGTTTTTAGTTTTATCTCTAGTTGCCACGTCAATACCATTATACAATAAGGAAAATTTTCTTTTTAAAAAAGAGTATGATACATTACTTTTTTAAATAGGGTTCTCCAATAACACCAATCATTGAATTTTTCGGGAAGCAATTTTCTGGGGGGAAGTATTCCTGTGAGCAGTTTTATCTGGGGCAATTTTCCTGATACCAAAATTTGCATTGTCTTTGTAGAACTTAATTTTTTTATTAGCAAGTGGTTCAAAAGGTTATTACAAAGGGGGTATATTATTACAAAGAGGTCCTTAACAAGCAGTTTAGAAAAAAAAAATCTCTTACTAAGATTAAAAACACACCCTCCAGTTATGGTTTTATCTTAATCTACTTAACCCACTTATTCGATCATACCATCAAGTAAAACATGAGAAATTTTAAAAATTGAGACTTGCCCAAGTCGCATTTAAAAATAGATTCATGCGTATAATAATTTTCTTTCTTATCAGTATTTAACAACGCATTTTTGTTTTCACTAAGTGACACTGATTTATTGGATATACAAAGAAAAACTCTAATAATGCACTAAACAAATAAATCAACCGCTTTAAAATTGGCATATGTTTTATACGTTTCTATTCGTTCAATTCATGTTTGGCTTGAACTCAAGTTGGTTTAGTGAGTAATAGGCTATGCCATGTATATCATGTATATTAAATGCGTAAATTTTAGACTCTCTTCCTAATTTGTTATATTTCAAATATTAACAAACAAACCGTAACCGTGGGCGTTTAAATGGCTAAAAAACAACTTTGAGAAGTAAGCAGTTGGATAATTACATGAAAAGGACATTGTTCTTAACAGAAAACGAAAGAGCAACTAATAAGCGTATCTGGGACAATGAATTACAACGATCCACCTCATACTTAACGAAGTAAATAAGTAAATATTTATTAACTATCAATAAAAATACAATAAAATAAATTTAAAAATTTAAACATAATACAATATTGTATAAAACGGGGCCTGTATTGATAAGCAAAAGAAAAGCCAAAGCTTTATTTTCATTGTGGTCCCTCGATGGGTGATGAGCGGTATTTTCAAATATATAATATACTTAGTTGTATTTAATTTCTGTCTAATTAAAACAGAATCGTATTTCTGTTTTAATTTTGCAAGGTGGTGTTTATTCACATTATTTTCGAATGTATTAATATTGTTAAAAAGTAATATTAAATTTTAGTTTTTCTTGATTTTTCTTCATTAACAAAATAAAGCCTCATTAAATTGTTCTGTAGCGAATTTTCAAGAAACCTGCTCCGTTTTAGACTTTTGAATCTTCATTAAATATTTATTGATTCTATAGATCAGCAAACTTATGCATCAATGAATTTTCGAATCGGTCGATCTTTGGTCAATCTTTCCATAGACGGATAATTTGATAATTTAAGATATCTTCATCAGCAGATTGTTGGATCAGTGAATTTTGCAATCAGTAGATATTTTCTTTAGTGGATATTTTGGATCGGTGCATTTTATAAACAATGGGGATATTTTGGACATTGGATAATTTTATGAGTCAGTCTTTAAAGATTTAATTGGCTAGTCAAAGAGTTGGGTCCTGACTTTCTTTTTGATCCTTATATTTAACCGCAATCTTTATCGTTTTCTCCAGTTCATAAAAAACTATATCGTTTATGGAATAAAATATCGACAGAGATTAGTGAATTGCTATAAAGGACTATTTTCAGGGTTAGAATAACTGTAGCATGAATGATTTTGAATCAGACTACGTTTGCTTCATGTGTCAATATTCCCACGATACGCATGAATGCGTAATAACAAAATCTAAATGAATTACTAATAAAAAAATCATTAAACAAAATTTTGTGTTGATGAAAAAACGGCTAGGTTAAAAAGAGAAAATGGGAACGGTGAGCAGAGAATGCTTCAAAATTCCCCAGAATCCTTTTTTGAATTCCCCGGAATCCGCCAACGCTCCCCGAAATCCATAGACATTCCCCGGAATCATTCTCCAAGAATCATTTTCTGAATTCTCCAAGATGCCTCAAAATTCCCCAGAATTCTTTTTTGAATTCCCCAGAATCCTTTCTTAAATTCCCTGGAATTCGTCGACATTCCCCGGAATCCTTTTTCGTATTCCACGGAATCCATCGATATTTCCTGGAATCCTTTTTTGAATTCCCCAGCAAATTCGACTGCTAAAATATATTTTAACAGTTCATTTTATCGCACCTTGCCATATTGCAATATGAATGGGCTTGAAAAAAATTTAAAAGGGTGTAACAAAATGATTAATTACATCATTGCGTAGTAAATTTAAATAAAAATGTTTCCATTTTTTAATTGAACATAATTAGTTGTCACCTTCCCCTTGAAATAAAAACTGCAGTGCAGCAGAAAGTAAGTTAATTTTTTGACACAATAATAATATGTATTGTAAATAAACAAAAGTGCGAATTTTTGTATTTGAAGATAATTGTCAATTATTTCTAAGTCAAAAGTTGCAGCGCGACAAAAATCACTTTTGGAAGTTATTTTTGGTATTGAGTATTGGCCGGAGGGACAGGAACGAAAAAATTTTAAATTTGTTAAAGTCATGTTTAAAGGGGTCCGATCGTTGGTCGACAGACATATCGAAGGTCGGCATATCGATGGTCCGACATATCATGTATATGTTAGTGCAATGCATGTGTAATTGTGGACATTTTAGTTGTTCAGGCTTCTTAAGTTATTCAATCGACAATCTTTTTTCGTATAGGAAAAAACTTATTATTTCCATTTAACACTAAGTAAAGGCCGGTTTACATTTATGATCGAACAGATAATTTCGGGGTCATAGCATTTGTTCGACAACTGTCTTGATCGACAACTTAGTTGTCCGAATTTTGTCGGAAAACTGGGCTGTCGAAAAAGTGGGAACCCATTTGATTGACAGCCCAGTTGTCAGACACTTTTTCGTCATCTAAATTTTTTTGCCCAGTTATCTGAAATCGATACCCAGTTGTCCGACAACGATGCCGAGTTGTCCGACATTGATGATTAGTTGTCCAGAATCGATGCCCATATTCGATTCCATACCGGCTAATACTTCATATTGTTTCTTTACTCGCAGAAAGTAAAATTTCAGAAATGGTATTTTTTGGTTTTATGTTTGAAATGCTGATATAGCACGACCTAGCATTTCTCCATGGCTGATTTAAAATAATATTTAAAATATTTATCGTTTAAATTTTTATAATGTTTTAATAATATTTAATAATAATATTATACTTTAATTTAAAATGTGTTTTTTTGCATAAAGTTTTGCACACTGAACAATATGAGCAATTTGATTTCAAATATGTGTTCTATTTTTAAAAATTCATTCCCCAAATACCATTTTTAGGCTTTTTTGGTCAAAAAACCCGACCAGTTGTCCGACTTTGATGTTTATTTATCTGAAAATATTTTTGTGGAAACATTTATTTAACATCTCAAATCCTGGTAATAAATTGTTATATTCCAAGAAAGGAGGGTGGAAGTGGTCTTGAGATGTCAAAGAAGTGACATAACTTTTGTCTCGCCTTAGCAAGGTCAAGGGACCGGCGAAAAAAGTTCGAGATAGCGAAAGTTCGAGGTGTTCGAAATTAAAAAGTTGTAGGGAGTAAAGCAATAATTAACATATGCAAAAAATGAGTGCAATGTGAGATTTCTCTTCCGAGAAATACGTAACGATAAGACTTAGCACAGAATCTAATTCTACCTCTGGCACCAAGAAGTTAGAAATGAAAAAAATTTTTTACATTTTTGAAGATCACAAATTGCCATTAATTTTCGTTCCACAATCGCAGTTAAATTAGTATCAAATGTTTTGCGCTTCTTATCGTGACTTCGAGCGCTAGAATTAAATTCCAAGAAATAGTTCTTATCGCTTACTGTGTCCCATTTAGCTATAAGCGTAGTTTTACTTGATAAGAATTACGCTATAAACTTTTTTTGAGGTGAGGATTAGGCTTTACAAAAAAATTTGCAAGTACAAAAACTAGTCCATAAACTTGTTTTTTATATGAAAACTACTACTAAGTACCTCCAAAATTTAAAAAACTAAAAAGAAATAATCCTTTAAAGGTAAATATTGGCATCCCGATATTCTTCTAAGGTCAGATTTTCAGATTTTCAGAAATTTGTTAATTTTCCTTCACCTATCTAATAAATGCTCGCAAGTTGAGATGAGGGACACCGACATCAGAGTTTCATCTCGCGTGAAACGATTCTGCATGGTTATTAGCAAGGAGCTCCATTTGTCATTTAAAAACTTTCCACATTAGGCGCGGAAAGAGCGCATTGTTACCAACCCAAGTATTTTCAAAATAATCAACAAAGACTTTAAAGGTTGCATATTATAGCAACTTTAAACCTATTCGCCACCAAACTAATTGAATGAAAAATAATTTTGTATTGGTTGTTTATATAACTTTTTAAAATTTTAAAAAAAATTTTTTTTGGGGGATTAATGGAAAAGTACCTTGCCAAGCAACCTCTATAAACTGTCAGGACCAAATTTTAATAAAGGAAAAATGAAAAAAAAGCTACCTTTGCTGCTACGTATTCAAAAATCAAGGTTTAAAATTTACTTTTTACGATTAAGAAGAATCGATAACCAAAATAAAACATAACTGGAAATGGTATAAAGTAATTCTTCATATCCTGATTAATTCATGCAGCAACTCTATTAACAACAGAAAAAATAAATGATTGACAGCTCAAAATCACCTGTCTATAAATTGTTCTGTTTACCAATTACTTACTATTTGGTATGTTTTTACAAAAAATCTAAACCAGATGGTTAAAAGTAGAAATAAGATACAAAAATAGAAAAATGGTGCTCAAAGAAGTTTTAAAACGGATTTTTATTTGTAAAATATAAGGTGACCGGACAGTTACCACCCGGATAATTGCCACCCTGAAAATTTCCACCCAGACAATTCCCATTCAGTACACTTACCTCCCTAAATATTTCCCACCCAGATTATTCCCACCCGGGACAATTCCCACTTGGGACAGTTCCTACCCAGACAGATCGGATCTTTAAACGTTATTTAAAATAAGAAACAATAGCATTAAACATAATTTTTAAACGTTTACTATAAATTTTTGACCGATTTTTGCAGGATTTTCTTGACTTAAAATTCTTATATTTCCTGCCTTACTTAAGATCCTTTTTATTCTGATTTTCACTGACTTTATGATGCCTGCTCTGGCGCCATTTTTTTTTTTACTCTACTTTCCTTTTGTGCCAAGGTTAAAGGGTTGTTGAATTCAAAATGATGTCACAAATGAAGACGTCTTTTATCAGCAAAATGAAATATTAAAGCAGTATCATAAACTGTTACCAATATTATAAACGCAAAAGATAAATCCTTTAAAACGACAAGTTGTAAGCGATATTTCTGAGGTTTTGTAACAGAAATTCGGAAAGTTGCTGATGATGCAGGTAATACGTTGGTTACAGTCTGTTTAAAAAAAAATGTAATTCGTTTAAAGATTTCTTCATCTTTTAACTTTTCAAGAAATTTCTGCAGCGTGGGATGAAAAGCAGCAAAACTTGCTTGGAAACTTCTGTGCTATCCTTTGATGATATTTTTTGTCCTAGTTAATTCACCAAATGTCGTATGGAACATATTCCATAAAACTAATGGGAAGCGTGGGACTCCAAGGGAAATTTCTTCAAAATCTGCCTGTGTAGTCGAAATATTCTAAAATTTCTTCACACTCGTCACCATATCTACTTCGAATGTGATCGGAGAGCTCCTCAATGTAAACTTCGATGTTATCAGGTGGAACAAATGCCAATGCTGCCAACATTCTAAAACTCAGCGCAAATTTTACATCCTCATTGTAATGGTGCAGGTCTAAACGTTGAATACGTTTCCGCATGTTTGAGGACAGATGGTAGAAACATCTTTTCAATTCAATCTCCGGAAAAGAGACTGCTGCTGCATTAATGGATGCAAGTTCAAAATTCCATGAGTGTATCATCTGGAACATGTCGCACACTATCTGTGTCTTGTATATATATATATATATCTATATATATATATATCTGTATCTTGTATCCTAAATATCCTAAATATCAAGGGTGCTTCTTTTCTCAACGTACTTCCTTTTTAGTTTAGTCCGATAAAGGAGTTTTTGGATAACGTGAATTCCAGTAATTTGTGCACCAATATACACACGTGATTCGTACACAAATACACACAAGTAATTCTTACACAAATACACACATGTATTGTTAAACAAAATAGACGTTTTGATAAAAATTGAATATTACAGGCCTAGAAAATCAAAATCTTTCAAGAAATTTTTGAAAATATATTAGTAGTCCAAATCTAAGGCCAACAGGTCATAAGATTTAGGTTTTGAACAAGTGGGTTGTCGAACACTAGGCTGTCGATCAAATGGGTTCCTTTTTGTTCGATAGCCCAGTTGTATGACAAAACTCGGACAGATGGGCTGTCGAACAAGCGGATTGTCAAACAATTGCCATACCTTACGTAACGACCACAGAAATCATCATAGAAATGTTGATAGAATGTTGATGTTGTTAATAAATGGAAAAAAATTTTTTTGATTTTTAATTAAAAAAAAAGATGCAGCTACTAAAATTCAAACTTCGGGCAAAATCAGGGGATTCCAGCAAAAACCACGAGGATACGCCACTGTGCAGATATAATGTTACTATTTTTTTTTTATTGTTATTGTTATTGTTACTGTTGCTGTTACTGTTACAGGGGAATTTAGACTCCGGTATAACGGTCCAAATTATCACACCCAAATACTCAAATATTCATGCGTTTTAATTCAAGTATTTTGTTTCTTGTGCTATAAATGTTGTCCCCAAAAATTTTCTGAATAAGTCACTGGGGGTATCTGCTAATTGTTTTATCTTATTTCATCATTTATGATGACACCGTTTCTAGACCTACATGAATTCTTCAATTCGCTCAAACAGTATGAGCGTGTGTTAGCGTAAAGCATTCGGCCATCATCTGATATGCACCCACCAACAGCATACATTTCTGGTTCTTCAATACATGCTTGGATGTTTAGCTTTTGTTTCGTTTTCTTGAAGCATTCATCCGAAGTGTAGAAAACTGCAGCATCGTCGTAAAGCATGTCTTGTTGAAACGTTCTTCCGAAGTGTAGAAAACGTCACCGTCGTAAAGTATGTTTACGTTAAAAGCAATGTGATCTAGGTTTGCCAAAAATAAATTATAAATAAAAATTTAACATCAATCTAATATAGGTTGAATCTGGAATATTGAAATGCAACATTTGTAATGCAGTACTTTATTTGTAAACTTATAATTGACGCAAAATCGAAACACTAAAATTGGGTGATTTAAGATCGAAAACAAAATTTCATGTTATAATTTCTACAAAAAATTTAATATCAAACCAATTTTATTTTCAATTTGCTGAAGCTTTCTTGTGAATATTTCCTCTGACATTCTTTATAGTCACTTAACTGATGTTTTGATTTATCACTCTCCAATAACTTTTGGTAAACATTCGTATTAAATACGGAAAAACTTAAAATTTTTTTTGCAGAATGGTCTTATGATAATTTTGTAAGATGAGATTTCAACCTTGTCATACCAATTTCTGAATGAGAAACCTCATCAAAAAACCTGTAATTTGTGAAAAAATATTTTCCCATAAATATTTTATGAACCATACCTTAACAAGGTATCACTGTCTAAGGGATGTTTTTTTTAAGAATCAGAAAAAATCATTGAAACTTTTCGAAAACAAACAAACAAAAAAACAATGATTTCAAGCATGATTATAATCAAAAGCTTTCAAACTATGGACTTTAGATTTTAAAAAGCCGTTGAAAGCAAAGAAGATATCTGAAAAACCACTGAAGGAGGGTGGTAGCAAGATCTTTGGAAAAATTCGGAAAATGGATAATTGTCGGTTACTAAGGCGAATAATTTCATTATTTAGCTAAATAAGGGCACAAAATCAGCCCCAAAAAATCTGTTCATTGAGTTCAAGAATGGTTGGAGGGTATATTGAAGTAACTGATTTAAGGAGAAAATCATTTTTAAATTTTTTTTTGTTGTTTTGAGTATATTTTGCGTAAAATACATTTAGATGGTTTCTGAGATTTAAAAAACCCTAAAAGTGCAAGGTTTTATAAAAAAAGGTTAAACCAAATTTCCCTATAAAGAAAGACCCATTATATTCCTTCATTGTGATTTTCACATGCTAAAAAGAGAAAAACTTTCAGAGGAAAGTTTGTTAGCACACCTGTTGTTGTAAATGCTGTAAAAAATGAACAACTTGATAATATTCATGGTTTAAATGGAGCAAATGACACTGAAAATATTATTAAAAACAGAAAAACCCAAGGATGCTCTGTCTCGTCAAAAAAGTTCAGCACCTTAAACCTAGCAAAGTAAACCAAATTAATTGTTATGGCTTTGTTGACATGAAAGTATTAAAATTTGTTCTTTGCTTTTGTAAAAATTTAAAGTTAACAGAAAATGTATCTGAAAAAAAGGCGTTTTAATTGATGCTGGTTTTAATTTGTCAATTTTGGTTACCAAAACAATTTTGGTTACCAAAACAATTTTGGTTACCAAAATTGTTTTTTTTTCACTAGTAAGAAGGATAGTTCAAAAGTTTACGAAACCAACAGGCGCATCAAATAGATATGCAACGATAGACAATGAGATTAAGATATCTGATAAGATAGTGAGGCTTTATGTTGATTGGAAAAATTGTCACCAATGTAATTGTATCTACTCTGGTTCAGCTCCAGGTATGGAGACTGAAGGAACTAGGAATATATTTAACCGCTGAATTAAAAAAGCATAGTTTATGTTATACCTTGGTGACGGAGGCATACTATGAGTTACACAAATGTTAAAATTAAGCGTAATGGAATAACAGTTAACTTAAATGTATTGGAAATTTTCAGAAGTGAATTAGAAATCGATGCCACAAATTAACACAGACAGTAAAGGGGCTGGTTGGTTGCGGCCGCTTATCTAACGAAACTGTTGATCGACTACAAAACGACTTTGCAGTTGCAACACGACAAAGTGCTGTCAATTTAATCTAAATGGAACTGCTTTATGAGCTCCAATATTTCATGTTATATTTTCAAAGTGTAACAACTAACATTACTCCATTGTCCAACAGGATCAAATAGTTGGCGGTAGCTAGTATCCTTATCTATGAAAATTTAGACATTATACATGGACATTACACAACACAAGGGTGCGGTTTAAATCAAAAGCGAATTTCGATTTCAAATTATAAGAGTTTAGCAACCAATAAAATTCAGAGAAAACCTGAGCGATAAACACTTCCAAAAAAAGCATAAAATTGAGGAAAACGAAGAGATACTATACGAATGTGGTGGTTTATAAGGAATTGCATGCTGTATCTATTGTTGACTATTAGTTGCTTTTTTGTTTTTTTTTTATGGCTTTGTTAAATAAAAATTGCTTTCTTAGCTAAAAACTCTTTTATTTTCACTCAAATCAGATTGTTTTTTGCGCTGTTTCCATAATAAAGTTTTATGAGGCCTCGCTTACACAAAATGAGTGAAACAGAATTTTGGATTACCGTGGAAACAGAATTTTGGGTTACCATGGAAAGTTTCAACCATTTTTTTTTTAAAGGAATTTTCGAATGTATTAATGTTTTCAAAAATCATTTTTCCAATATTAACAGGAAGCATTGTATTTTTGTGAGGGATGTTCCCTTTAAGCATAAAATATACCTGAAGACGCTTAAGTATGCTCCGTTCAAGTACTTACACATTTCATTTCTCAAAACCTACAAAGTCATGGAGAAAAAGGAAGGGCCCACCACAAATGAAAATTCATTGAATTCTCGACTGATAAAAAAATATGAATATTCTCCACTCTTGATTCATACATCAATAGAACCCAGGTATGGAGAGAAAGTGATATGCCAATCTTGGTCAGCTATATAGAGCAACACCATCCAGTTTAAAACAAGAACTGTGTCTGGATGGGTATAGCGTTCTTAGATAAAGCAAGGTTTAATGCAAATCAATTTTCGACTCATTCGACTCGGTCAGCTCGTACTTCAAAGGCTTTGTTAACGACTACCTTAAAAGGGCTTTCAATTTCCGACATTTTGAAAAGGGGGAGTTGGTCGAGGGAGTCAACATATACGACTTTTTATAACAAAAGATCAATGATTGTTTCAGGAGGCCATTTTATCGTAATACTTTAGGTACGTATTTTGATCTGTATTACATCATACAAATTTCTGTAAATGAAATTTCAGAATTTTATAAGGGCACAATGTGCCTGGAATTAAATAAAGGTTCAATGAAAAAAATTGAATTAACACAGAAGTAATACAGACCTCCCACCCACATTCCACCCGTGTAAGTAATAATAACTAACGGTGGATTTTCATTGCCATTTCAAGCAATTGTTTTCTTACATCACCAATGTAAAACTGTGTGCACTGTTTATCTAAGCACAAAAAATCTTTTGTTTATGAGCAAACTCTTTTTTATTAATAAAAACTTGCTAATTTGAGATTTAAAATTCAGTGGTAATACCTTTTTAGGTCATTTTTTATTTTACTAATAACTCTTGTTCCAATTTCTCCGGCAGAAGGTATATGTTACGAGTTTATTTGATGATCTTATTAACTTGCCAACTTCATTATCGTTTTTTTTTTTTTCTGGTATTGTGACGCGTTCTTACTTAACTTAATTAAAAATTTGTTTAATCCATTTAGGATCGTTATTCTCTTCTCTGCAGACGTTTTCAAAATGGGTTAGCTCCTTAGTTGTCGATTTTTCGTCGAAAATGCAAAATAGGCCCATCGTGTATTATAGCCTTAAGAGTGTTATGTTCCTAGATCTTGAGAGCTAACGAATTCATAAATCTGTGCTTGAAGTTGTTTTTTTAATTGGAATTATTTTTAACTAAATTTACGTCAAGAAAATTATTTTTTTCTCTGTTTAATACGTAAACTTTATGTTAAGGGAGCTTAATAGGGACCAAATGTACTTGATAGATTTCATTTCGATCAAAAGCGATGCTATCATCGGAGTACTTTTCAAAGTTTTGCATGATCAATTAACGCAGGAGTGAATGGGGCTCTATCATAAAAATACCTGCTAAAACTGGTCTTTGAATGGAGGTCCTATTGCAACCCTGTCTGTCTGAAATATGTTTCACAATCAAACACAAAACGTAAATTTTTTTGCAAATCTAAAATATTCAGCCAATCATGAATATTTAATTTTGGTCAAACTAAACAGCGAGCATGCAGTATACAGTATAATTATGCTTAGTAGATCCAAAAACCAAAAACTAAAAAAAAATTGTTATTCTATTTCAATTAAAAATTGGATATATGACTAACTACCTGAATCCTCCTTTTGAAACAGTAGAGGCAGACTTCTGAAACAGTAGATACAGTCTTTTGAAACAGTAGATGCAGTCGTTTGAAACAGTAGATGCAGTCTTTTGAAACAGTGGTTTAATTTTATTTGGAAGGTTGTATCAAAGGAAAATTTATATAAGATAGATTATTCGAATGAGTGTCTTAAAATGGAGTTATTTCTAAGTGCGTAGAGCAATCCCTTTAAGCAAATATCTTATTATTTGCTTTTATACATTAATTTTTATATTTTAAAAAAGTTAACTCTAAAAGCTTTAGATAACTCCTAATGATTCAACTTCTTCTTTAAGAGAAACTGAATCACTAAAAAAATTAAATATGATAATAGTTGCACCCATAACAGCTAAAAACATTGCTTGAAGCTTGGAGGATTCACAACCTTGGAGTTGTTACGATACTAGCTTTTGATTGATCTGAAGTTCATTGTATGATTGGTCTAAGACATTCTAAAATTGCTTGATATGTTTTACAAGCAAACAGAGTCTTTTCACCAGCAAAGATACAAAAATCTGTTTTAAAAACAAAATAAGGGAAAACTTGCAGTGATTCAAGAACTGAAAAAATAAAAGGTTTTGAAAACAATTAGATGAAAGTTTGCTGTGTGAGCTTCCTCCATCAATTGTGTTTTCTTGGTTTCCTCCATGAATTGTGTTTTCTTGGTTTCCTCCATCAATTGTGTTTTCTTGGTTTCCTCCATCAATTGTGTTTTCTTGGCTTCCTCAATCAATTGTGTTTTCTTGGTTTACTCCTTCAATTGTGTTTTCTTGGTTTCTTCCATCAATTGTGTTTTCTTGGTTTCCTCCATCGCTCGTGTTTTCTTGGTTTCCTCCACCGATCGTGTTTTCTTTTATTTAAGAGTCAAAGGTGAGTGAAAACTACCGCGCTCTTTCCCTTATATTGATGATCGCGAGGGCAATTTCGGATATCATTATCGATCTGCAACAAGGTAAAATGAAACTAGTAAAGAGCATGACATTGTCTGTTATTTTTTCAGGAGGTTCTGCTGAATGAGGTCGTCCATGCACAAAAATTACCAATTTCTCGGGTTGTTTCCAAATAACAGGTTTGATGTGATCAACCATTAAGAATTTATAACGATATATTTATTCGACATTAAATATATAATGATATATCTATTAGGCATTAAATATATAATGATAGATTTATTAAACACTAAAAATATAAAATGATAGATTTATTAAACACTAAAAATATATAAAGATATATCTATTCGACAATAAATGAATGAAATTTTGAGAATAAAAAATTGCGAGCGTCATATAAACAGTTGAGAATTTCAGATCACATTTTTGAAATATTTTATTATCAAATACTTGATACATAATTTATTTGATTTAGAGCATATGTGCAAAGAATTACGAAAAAGTCGGACCGCTTGTGAACATAGAAGCGAGGCTTAAAGCTTCTTTTGTTATAACGGTAAAGAGGTTTATCTAAACATCGCGTAAAAGATGAAATGTTTTCTGTATTTTACATAATGAAAGAAAATATAAAAAAGTTCTAGCTATTTCAAAACTATTCATAAAAGCTGGAATATTCTAAGAGTTCTAACACAGCTGTATGTTAAATTATTGTAAAAAAAGAAAAAAAACAAACAAATTCTGCAACTCAATACTATAAATCTTACGAAAGTCTAAATTAAAAGCATTCTGATTTCTAATAGTTATATATTAAATAAAATATATCAACTGAAATTATATGAAATATATTTGACAGAAGTTTTGTCCGCTGTGTATAAAAATGTTCGAAAACTCTGTAAATTGTACATATAAATAACAAAGAATGCGAGAGTACGTTTGTACTGGAAGGACACACGATATGAAATCATGTATTGCGGACAAAACACTGATATTCTGAGATGAGTGTGAGTTCTATAATCTACCAGACTGTAAGTGAGTGTATTTTTATTTAATTTCTTTAGAATTGCGTATAATTTTTATAAGTTTTGGTAACCCTTGCCCTAGGTTTCATGCTGCTGTTCAATGAATAAGCACAAAAGAGATTTATCGGCATGTGACTCAGAGATAGAAGTGAAGTGTGTGGTGGAATGCTACGATTTAGTTAAATTTGAATAGATACCTGTTGTTAGTATGACCGTGATGAGAGGGGAACATATCGCCCCAGAAGATTAGATGCCAAAATGTGAAGTAATTAAAAATGCCTTTCCCGTAGAAACCAACGACAACGAGTAAATTTGGATTTATCCGAAGTTTATGACTATCTCTTTTATAATATTTTATTTTTGAGAGTTGAGGGTTTTGGTAGCCTGCATGTGACGTGTTCATGCTTAAAGGGTAGAAAGCACCATCTAAACAATATTTATCAGCGATTTTTTGCAACTGAAAAATTGTGCAATATTAATGACTATAACACCTTTTACGCTTTTGATAGTTCCCTGGGTAATTTTATGCGTCGACTGCAATGCGATGTTTGTAAACCCGGTTATTGGCTTTAAAATAATCCTATGCGAGCAAACTAAGCAAAATTTCACCTCTTTTTTTAATAGGCCAATTTCAAAAGATAAATTTCTTATAAAGATTTCAGATACAAAGATTTCTGCAAAGTAGTAAAAATATTGATAGCGACGAGGACGATAATTTTTATTTAAATAATACATAATGTATAATAGCCTTAGAGTATTTCGTCACTTGAGAATTTTCCTCGTATATTAAAAATTTATAATAGTTTTATTTTTTCACGATTTGTTACTATATGTTACGATTTTACGATTTTCATACGTGCTCAAACCTGCTCATACCTACTCATACCTGTTCATACCTGCTCATACAAAATACTTAGTCCTGCACAATTCTCGAAAAACTTTTTTCTCATGGAAATCCCTAAAATATCCTCATTCCTACTCAAATCTCCAAACTCCGCATCCAAGTTTTCATTCCCATATATATTCTCAAATCATACATTTCTACTCAAATTCTAAAAATATTCAATTCCACTAAAATCACAAGAATCCTAGTTCACACTAAATTCTCATAAATACTCATTCTTAGACAAATCTCAAAAACCTCCATCCCCATTTAATTCACTAAAATTCTTATTCCACTCAAATTTTCCGAATTTTAAAACTAATTTTTATTCAAATGCAAGTGTATAAAATTTTTATTTAACGCCTTCCCACTTTCTGTGAAAAAATATCAAACTGCTTGAGCATTCTTTCAATGTTTAAAAAGCTCAACATAACAAAGTCCTTAACGAATGAAAAAATCTCCTTATCAATACAGCCTTCATGCAAAAGTGTCTTTTGTTTTGACATTCACCAATTTCTAATATAATTTTTCATTCTGAAATTATACATGGTACTAATTTTAAATTTTATCCTTTTCCATAAAATTGTGTCACTGCTATCGTTGAGAAAGAACAGAAAACAAGAGGCTTCACCTTCCAAAAGTTTAAGGAATTTTGTGAGTTGAAGTCTCCTCGAGGTGCATTCTGTTCGAACAGAGCATAGAAGTCGTGGGTGGATTCAAAGGGGAAGAGGTTGTATATATATTACGAAAAAAGAAGATGATCGAAAAATTTATGTAACCAACAACAACAAAGTATCATGCCGAATCTTGTCAGTATATATATACATACATACATACATACATACATACATACATACATACATACATACATACATACATACATACATACA
>JAUZNK010001018.1:0-10415 GCA_035046665.1 Euphysa ruthae
TATGTGCTTGCCCACGTCAATATAATGAGAAACTGTGTGCGAAGTAACATGGGGAGTTGAAAAATGTACCCTTCATCGTGAAGCATGCTTCAGCTCTTTCAATTGGAACCAAATTGTTTTTCCTAGAAGTTAATTCTGAATTTACGTATATCTTTGCATATATTTTTTCTATTTGGATGTGTCTATAGTTGAAATGAGGAATAGTTCCTTACGAAATTTCCGTTCGAAATTCTTGCAAACTCTAATTATCAAAGTTATAGACAGGTTTCCCTTTAATAGCAGGTAACTGAAAACGATCCCATTTTCAATTACTGGCTTTCCACAAAAGACTTGTCACATGAACACATTTTATTTAAACGTAGGTCAACTCGTTGACATAAATTATCTGAAACCATTCAATTCTCATTTAGCAATATCATTTCAAACTTTGCCAAATTTAGTTTCATAGATGTACGAAATCTATCTTTCAGGTGAAAATATATAGTTTTCGTATGGATACATGAGCCGATATAAATTTTTTCCTTTCTTCATTCTCCAGCTAGCGATAGAATTAAAACTACTTTTGTCAGGTTCACCAAAACGGTGCATCAGTAATTTAGTAACATAATGGTAAATGGTTGTTAAGACAAGAGATTTTACTACGCTTCCTCCTCCAGTTAAAATATATATAAAATGGTTCAAATTCTTTTAGAATCTTACAAAATGACTGTGTTTTAAACAGACTTATCAACATACTATGCCACATAAACATATGCTAACATTTAGAATTTGATAGTTTTAAAAATTGTTTTTTTGTTGAAAACAACCAAGGTCTAGGGTCTGCGGTAAATGAGGGGTATAGATTTACATTCAGCAGTTTTTTATATAAATGAAACCCTCCCCACCTACATTAGTATTTACCTAATTATATATGTACGCAAGGAAGGCGTCATGAGGTCCATAGGGCCTACACGGAACTGGTAGCGTTCTACCAAGACGAAGCTCCTGTCGATGTGTACCACAAAATTTCTCAACACATTTTTTGTGGCATAGTTTTAAGGTATGAACTTTCAACCACGGGTATCTTGTATCTGCATTCATCTTTTGGTATAACCTGACTTGACGCGCCTCTATGTCAAAAAAAAACAAGGCTTCGGTGTTGCGTAGTGTCAGAGCGTAGATTTACAATTACCAGTTATATATCTACATGAAACTGTCTTTAGGTAAAGTTACTTTTGCCCAATTATATATTTAAGCGAAGAAGGTGCCACGAGTTCCATAAGGTCTCTCACTTCGATGGTAAAACCACACTAGTCCCCTGGGGCACCACGAGGGCCATGAGACCTCTCAATCAAAATTATAAAAAAACTCATTTCCCACCAGTGGAAACCATTCAAGAAAAACAAGGTAAATCAAATTGCTCTGATGCGTTTAGAGAATAGGCTTTTTAGAAAATAGAAAGATTTTCATTACCATAAATTAACACATGCACTATATTAGTATCAGGGAGATTTTAAATACTTACAAAAAATTCAACGATTTTGCCGAGCAGGAATATTCTCTTATGAGTAAAAAAAACGACAGCATAAGAGGAAGTGGACAGGACGTACGTAGGAAAAGTTAATGGATGGGAATGTAGAAATGATTTGTACAAAGTGAGCAAAGATGTTCTAGGCAAGATGCTAGAGAGCTGTTTGCTAAGACTTCGCTGTATAATTCGTATAACTTAAATGGTGTTCAAGCCTCAGTTTCGTATAAAGAATTGTTTTTGAAATGGCGCAATTAAAACAGGAGAATTATTACAATAAAGAGGAGATTATACAACTAGGAGCTTTTTCTTGAAAAACAATTTTCGCGACTTGTTTATTAGGATCAGGATTAAAGGATATTTTCCACTGGAATGTCCAATTATCAAAAACAGTGAAATTTTTGTTAAGACCCCTGCAAGTTTTTTCTACGCTACTTGTAATAGATGTATCGTCAGCAAAAATTTTAGTTGATGAATGCAAACTATTAGGCAATTCATTAATATAAATAAGAAAAATCAAAAGTCGTTCCACGAGGAATTCAAATCGTTAAACACTACCCTTATTTTACTATTACACAAATAACTCTCCAGAATTTTATAAAAATTCCGCCGTGACATTTCAGTTTAAAAAGGAGAACTTTGTGCCAAACTTCATCAAACGCCTTTGACATATCAAGAAACAAACCTTTCAAGAAAAGGGTTGCCATCAAAAGCCTGATAAATCTTGCCTTAGAAAAAGTAGTTGGATTATTTAATTTGTTACCAAGATTTGAATAATAAGATTTCTTTTCTCGAAGAGATTAATTCATAATAAAATTGACTGTATTATTGAAGAGGAACTTTATCTTCCTACCACGTGCTCCTAGAATTATACTTCTTATAAAAGAGCTTTTTATGACGCAATGCTTGTTTGATATCACTATTAATCTACAGTGGTTCTTTAATTTTACATATCAAAATTCGATTAGACATTAAGTTCTTAAAGATACTTAAAAGTGTTTCAGTGAAAAGATGGTACTTGCAGATCGACCCCAAGACCGTCAAAAACCAACCTGCCAATAAAATCTTCCACTGATTCGCCTAGTTAGATTTCTCTTGTAAAAGGGGTTGGACAGGATTCATTGAAACTTATTTTACCAAAAATTATTTGATGGTGACATGTATCAGTAGGAAATGGTGGAATGCCATTTTCTAGGATGAGATTCGAATGAGTTGAGCATTGTTGGAAAAAAGTAGAAATTTCTTCTAGTAACATGACACATGGATTGGTTATTCCGTTAGGCTACCAGTTAGTGTATTTTACATTAAATCACCTAGAGTAAAATTCCCAACTGGATTTTCTAAAGCTATGTTTGAGCAGGGGGTCTCAAAGCGCCGGCAAAATACTTCACGCTCCTCTGTAGACTCATTGGGAGAACGATAAACACGTTAAATAAAGCACTCTGACCTCTTTAATTTGATTTCACAAGTGAGGCATTGATCAAGCGGGATATATCGTCTCTTTTTTTCAAAGGAAAATCTTCCTTAGAATAAATACATATACCACCACGTTTTATATTTCCAAAATAGTCACACTTGATCATAGCATAGCCTTGGATGTATAACCTATGATCATCACCTAGTAATTAGAGTCAAGAAAATTTTCAGGTAAATATATAATATCAAAATTGTTATTTTAATTTTAATTTTAATTGATATTTTAACAAAATTAGGGGAGGCTACACCATTCAAGTTCCAATAGCATACTGAAATTGCTTCACCTGGACCAGTGTTTGCTTCAATATCATTATCTAATAGAATTAGAAATCTAAAAAGCTCCACCTTAGTGCAAGCTTGAAAGAAGAAGTAATATCTTAAAATATGCTTTAAAAAAAACCTTTGGGAAAACCTTCAGAGAACCGTTTTGGAAAAAAAAACAAATAACAAGTAAAAAACATGAGAAAATGTTAAAATATAATATAAAAAACAAACCACTCCTACAAAAACAAAGTTATAAAAGGAAAGAGTAGTGCTAGTATAGGGCTAAGTACCAATGTTAGACACCAAAATCAACAAAGTAGTAGAGTTATTGGTAAAAACGTATAATACTTCGGATCAAATTTTTATATAATAATGAAACTTTGCTATTTTAAAGCAAAAAAATTTCTGAAATTTTCGACCTCTATACACCATTAAAATATACCTATTGACAAGGCAACAAGGAATAAACCCCTTGGCACAGTTGGTATCACATTATAAAAAAAAAATTTGCTTACAAAAATGTAATGATAAAATCAGTAAAACGTATACATAGACAAAATAAAAAGAAACAACAGGAGTTGATAATATATATACTTCACAAAAATGTAACGTCTAATGATATATGTGCTGCTAATACCATGAGATTTTCTTAATATCTAAGGTTTTATAGGAATTGTGAACTAAATTAAATGGGGAAGTTATGTACTATACACTTAAATAAAAATCTTCTTGATGAAGGAAATTAAACAATGCTTATAATATTCTGTAGCTTCTCATTATTAAACTATTACTCACTATCACTATTAAAATATTTTATCTAATAATCAGGCTTACAAACCCCAAGAGAATAATTGACATTAGTAAATGCAAAATTCAGCCTTTGAATGGAAGAAATTTCCTTCCTAGCAAATAGGAAGATTGCCGTTTAGACACATCAATTGAAACGCTAAACGGTTGCTGACGGGACTTCTTGTTGCCATTATAGAATGCCTTCGGTCGAACATTATAAAACTGCAGTCTGTCATTCCATGACCTGAATTATACTATTATTTGCTGCAGTTTTTTACCAATTGACTTAGCAGTAAAGGGATTACCAATGGGATAAACTCGATCGATTTTAGACTCGTCAAACCGCATATTCATCGCGTTATAACAATTTCATACTTTTGCAACATCGGATTCATTAATTTAATTTCCTCCGTCTCTGTGACCTGAAGCTGGTGACCATAATCGTAAATGTTCAAAACGCCATTTTTCAGAACGCCATTGGCTTGTTTTGAGAGAATTAAAAAATTCTGGACAAAGCTGGACTAATCTGGATAAATTATTTCAAACGACAAAATAAAACAACTGAATAATTTGTTCAAAATGACAAAAATTAAAAAAAAAATTCTAAATAAACTTTTCAGAAAAACAAACACTAAAATAAATTAAAATCAACACCTGTCCAAGAATAAACTGTACGAAACCACGCAACTTTGTTAAACAGATTACAACAAATTCTTTTCTCTTAAGCAGCTCATGGTAGCCGTCCGCTAAATATGATATTGATTATTTCCTTCATTCAATTTCTGGGAGAAAATTTTGCTCACAAAATATTTTTATGGAATTTTAAATTTTACAGAAAAAATGTCTGACGAATAAGACTATATTTATATTTTTATACAGTAGAACTTTCTAGAACTATTTCAAAAACCATCTAAAATAACTACAATCATAGTAGCTACTCAAAATAGTTTTGGAAATTTATAAAATCATAAATATCACAACTTTAATTAATGAGAATGAAGTTTTGTTTTTAATTTCTTTTATTTTTAATTTTTTTTCATTTGTATAAACTTTTGCAAACATTTTAAACTTTTTGCAAACTTATAAAGTATAAAAATAAGGCACGTGATAAACTGGCCAAACCTAAATATCAACAATTCTGGCAATATCACATCTTACTATCAACGCAAAGATAAGCCGTTTAACATTTGTAGATATTAAGCGTTTCTGTATTATATCAATCGTTAACTTATAAAGCTATTAGGAAACTACTGTTAAATCTTTTACCAAGTTTGAATATAGCATTGCAGAATCTAATTTCAACATAACAACACATAACATTTAAAAACTAACCTCTACAGTAAAGTGTAAACTCTCAAGTCCAAATGAGCTCAATTGTTTTAATTCTTCTTAAACCATCTAAACAACATAACTAACTTGACCATTACAAAGTTTAAAGAAAGCGGGCGGTAGGCAGTCAGACCTTAATTCCACTAGTCTCTATGTTTTTTTTTAAAATTTTCAAAGCCGCTCAAAAAAAACTTCGTAAAAATTTTCAACATGAAGGTTTTTAGCTTATATACTGGAGGATTTATAGCCTATGTACACCAGAGTTTGATACTTTTATATATGATGGTCTGTCTAACACTCTCTGAGTATGTGTGTTAAAAAAAATATATATATTTATTAAAGCTTAAATGTTATTACATTTATATATGAAATTATATTTGAGACTAACCGCCTGTTGCATGTTGGTAAGAAACTGTTATCAGTTTATTGGCAAACAAAATTTTTTGCACAAATACTTGCAGACTAAAAAAGCAGAAAGTAGAAAATTCAACGTAAAAAAAAAAAAAAAAAAAAGAACAGGTAAAATTTTAAGTAAGTTGATCACTAGTTCGATGATTAAAATGAGGTCCCACTCTTTGTTACAAGTTCATCCAATTGCATGTCGTCATTCTCTTGCATACTCTGTGCGTACCGATAATAAAAGAAGCTAGAAAATTTATTTACTATTTTTTTACACAATTACAAGTTGATTGAAGAACATATTTTATAGGCATTGTGTATTTTAAAAAAACAAAATCAAAAGATGTCTTATCAATCAGATCGCTTATAAACCTGTTTGCACTCAAAAAACGCTAAATATATCACAGGTAAATGTATTATGCAAGTTTTTAGTGAAATCAAAAGTCTAATCTATGTAACTCGTTTTTTAAGGATCAAGTTGGAGTACCTCACTGGACACTGAGAGCAAGCTTCACATTGGTAAATCAAATATCAGGAAAAAAAATCAAGTATATGAAACATTTATCAAATCATCTATGTAACAAACAAGTTAAGTAACAAAAATAAAGTATTAACAACAAATATTGTAAATTTATGATTTATATGGCTGAAAAAACTATTTATTTCATAGAGATATTAGTCAAATCCTCGTTATACAACAATAATCTGTTTGTATTTACTGTATAAAAAGGCTGATAAAAGATTATACGCATATCTTATTGATGAGGCATCTTGGCCACACGCTCTCTTCGCAATTTTATAAAAAACGAGAATCGTTAAAATTTCATGCAGTTAAATCGTTTTTAAGGTGATTATACAAACAGCATCAATCAATATTTTGTTTTAATAATTAGTGCGAGAAAAAATTACTTTAAAATATATCCTCAAAAAGTGAGATTTTGACCCAACAAAAGCTGCAAAATATGCCTCGAATTTGTGATATAAAATTTCAAAAAGCAGGTTCTTTGAGGTGCTAAGCACATACACGGGTTCAAAAAGTACCTCAGTAAATAAAAAAACCTCCCATTGTTTCAGCTATTTTAGTTGACTTGGTTGCAGTTTTACGGACTGTAATAGAGATTCCAAACATATTCAAAGGACTTGCATTGAAGATTCTCAAACTAATTCAACCTGGGTACACAAGATTTGATCTAGTAGCTGACACATATAGAACGCATTATATCTTCGCCTCAAATTTTGGTGAAGTCTGCACAATCAAAGAGAGATTTCAAGAAATTATTGAAAACAAGAGTTGCTTAATTATTTTTGAACTTTATCCGGCTAAAACATTGAACACAGTACGTACATCAAAATGAATCCTTTCAAAATACACTTGTACTACATATGTAACTTTAACGCCGGTGTATCCTGCAAAGAACTTAAAAGTAATCAAGAAGAAGAACAAAAGTTGGGTACAAAAGTCACTTTTCATTGCTTTAATGAACTAAAAGAAGATGTAATAAGATTAGTCATACTTCGATCACATTCTCGTGACACAGGTGTCACCGTATTGACGATAAGTCTACTACGCACATACAGTGAATATACAGAGCATACAGAGAATTTTCATGAAAACGGAACAGGAACAGTATTTGGCTGAAAAGTGTAAAGCTCGCTGATTCTAACAAAATTTCCATCATTGATTTTCGTGCCTTTACAGGAAATGACTGTTTCTTTATTCTTCAAAAAAGGAAAAAGTCTTTGTTGGATAGAAAGAAATGAAAATAAACTGTGTATGAGGTTCAATGTATCGAAAAAAGTTTTAAACTGAAAATAAAACACCACATATTTAGTTACCACCATCATTCCAGTGAGCTCTTAAGTTGCACATAAGAAGAGAAAACTTGATAGATGTGCAACTAATGTATAATCATAATGAGTTGCATAAAAAATAATAGCGTTCAATGGATCGAAAGTGTCTTCTCTGAATCGATTGAAGATATAATCTTGGACGAAACATTCCAGAAAGATACGGATATGGAAAGTGAAGTTGAAAGCGAAGCAGAAATCTAAAAATTTTTTAGGTGTCATGGTAAAACAGGCGGTATGTTATTTGTTAGTGTATTGTAGATTTTTTATAGGATTTATCTGCAAATCTTAAGCATTTTTCTACACCGCAGTGGCTTTATGTGATCTTATTATGTTAAAATAACTTAATTGTTCATCAATTAAAATAATTGTTCTATTAGCAATTTTGTAAAAGCCTTATTCCAGATATATTTAAGGCTATGTTTAACACTTCATTCCAAAGGTAGTGTTTTTTGCTACAATTTCATTATTTCAGACAACTTGGTGCGCATTAACTAGTATATCTACTCTATATATGTTTGTTGTAGCTACAGATTTTAACATTATCCAATACGTTTTGATAAAAATTTTAGTTAAAAAAAAGCTTATTTGAAATAATACGACAATTTTGTTTATCCCGATTTTTCGCAGATTTGAGGGCAGTACCCACCAGTCCAGAAGCCATAATTTCCAAATTCCACCTATCTCTCCCGTTTAGGTCATGGTTTCGTGAGCTATAATGATATACCAACTGGAAAAACGATAGGAAAACTTTTCACCTCTCAGGTACTACCTACCTCCAACATTACCATTAACACGAAATACGAAATAAACTTTCTATTAAAAACACATGCAAAAGACATAATGGCTCCACGGATGACAAAGAATATGAAAAAAACGTCTAAGCAAAAACAAAGATTGTGTATCAAGTACTTAAAATGAAAATAACAGAAACCTCTGAAAAGAAGTATAAAAATTATAAAAATCTTTATAAAAACAGTCATATTACTCATTACAAATTGAAAAATACTTGATTCTAAAAAAACCTGGCAAAAATATAACTGAAAAAATAAAAGCTAAATCTGATGACCTACCTAAAGTTTTAAAAACGGATAAAGGGTACAACATGATAAAAAAATAAAATTTACAGAACCGAACGTATTTTATACAAATATTTGAAATAAACTTACAAACAAAATACCAGCTGTAAATAAATCTTTTGAAAATTATGTAAGAATAAATGTAAGTTCTATTGAGAATTATGAAGTCACATTCAAGGAGTTTGACATTACTTTTAGATCTCTTCAAAGAAACAAATCTTACGGAGCTGATGAGTTAGGTTGTAATGTTCATGTTATTGTTGTTTATGACGAAGTAAAAATCTCTCTTAAAATTTTTAAAAACTCTATAAGTAATGGTATTCTCTAAAAACATCTAAATTAAGTAACATTTTCAAATCTGGTGATATTTATTTGCTAGGTAACTATAAATTTTCTTTCGAAAATTTCGAAATTACTTTTAATTTATTGTGTATCAATATTATCAATATTTACAAAATAAACTTAAATTTAACTGACATTATGCAACACTCGCCTTTGTAAAGAGATAAAATTAAATATTAAAACAATTTGATGTTTACATTCGAATGGAATGTCAATTATTCTTTTGTTAGACGTCTAAATAAAATTCTCTGTGGACAGTATTTAAATTAGTTTTGATTCGGATTTCATTTGGTAACTAACAACGAAGATATCATATCTCATATCTCGATTGAATTATTCTCTACTGTTCAAATATTATTCATAAAGAAAAGGGGAGGCGAGACAATATCGTCTTGATTGAATTATTATCTACTGTTCAAATATTATTAATAAAAATTGGAAGGAGAGACAAAATGAGAAAAAATAGTCCTGAATTTATGGACAAATTTTGGTCCAACTTTAGGTAGGAATTTTGGTTCAAAAGTCTGTGGAGTCAGCAAAATAAATAAAACCTTACTTGCTATAGAGAATGTTTCGCGTTTTTGCCTAATAAGCTTCAGCTGCAAAGCTCGCTTTTTTGCTTTCAAAATAAAGCACTCCGTATAACCAACTTTAAACCTTTCCATCCTCCAGTAAGTCCTCTGCATGCAAACAGTGGCATCCTTAAATTGACAGACTTCATCAAAAACTCAAATTTTCAGTTTACATATAATCACGTTAGTAACAATCTGCCAATGTCTTTTCATAGGTTTTTTAAACCTTATGAATTTACATTACACAGGCAACAGCTAACTATCTTGGCTAACCGATTTCTTATTGGGCAAAATATGTTTTCTGCCTGCTATGATTAATGACACCTTCAAAGGATTAAGAAATTTTATCAACAAAACACATTTTAAAGATTAAATGGCCTTTTTCCATTGCGAGTACAGATTGGCGACTGCCATTATTGCTATAATTGAAATAAGAAACAAATCAGAAAGAATCAGAAAAGGTAAAAGTTTTTCAATTAGAAATTATCTGAATTTAATGAGACTAGAGCATTGATATTCTTATAAGTATAAATTGTGCGAAGGATTTGTTTCACGCTCAAGTAAAAGTTATGGTGCCAAATTGCGTAAATAATGTTTTTATGTTCTTTTTTTATTAAAAAATGGTATCTTTTGAGATCTACCTAAAAAAAAAATCCAAAAAGAAAAACTATCAAGAATATATATCTACCTATTTTGGCTGTAAGCCACCTTTTCGCACCATTAGTGATGTGTTAGCCACCTTTTCGCACCATTAGTGATGTGTTAGCCACCTTTTCGCACCATTAGTGATGTGTTAGCCACCTTTTCGCA
>JAUZNK010001029.1:0-11783 GCA_035046665.1 Euphysa ruthae
TTAAACATAGCATTTAGTGAACTTTCAAACCTTTAACAATACAAACGATGACACAGTGAAAATATTGCAATGTGAATCTTTTTAAATATGAACTTTTAAGAATAGCCTAAATTTATAAATTAATCGGTTTAATGCTTAGTACTTTAAAGACTATGCAAAATATAACGTGAAGTAGTTGCACATAAATTTTTAATATCTCAGGTTATGTAAGCCTTCATTCAGATTTTTTAGAAACTTTAGACCACAAGGATTAATTGTATGGAAAATAGAGTAAGTTTTTTTATTAATTGCAATACTTTTTCAAGGATGTTATAAATATTGAATCTGATGATGAATTACGCGGTCCAGGATCAATTTGGTTACAGATTTTAATAAAAACTGGAAACAAGAATTTGAATAGAAGCTTGAATTAGTGTGATCTTTAAAAAACAAATTAGTTCGCTTCACGACACCGAATGTCCGAGAAATATGCAAGATAACATCCGTGAACAGTATTAAAAAATTAAGTTACGATAATTTCGCCTATTATAAAGACTTTCAGGTCGTGTTCCAGTTATAATTTTCATGAGATATCCCTTTAATAGTCTAACTAATTCTTAGGACGCTTTTTAAGCAATGTTATTTACAAGAGTTTTCTTTATGAAGATCGTCGTAAACCATATCACACTAATAGAGACCTCATTAAACCATACCATAATGATAAAGACCTCTTTGAATAATACTAAAAAACACACCTCATTAATCATATCACAATTAAACAAACCTCATTAAATCATACCACAATAATTTTAGAGACCTCATTAAAAAAAGAAAAAACATCATCTGTAGCTTGCTTATTTTGGTTAAGATTGAATGAAACTTTATATTGAAATTCTCACTCCATTGTCAAATTTTAATTTTAATTTTCATGAAGATTCAAAAACTGCAAAGATCCCAAGTCCTTGGTTCATGAACCGAACCTTGTTACACAGCAATATTCTTTTTTCACCAAAATCAAACTTTATCAAATGTTTTTCAAATATTAAAAAATACAACATTGGTTTTAAGGGACAAACCATCAATCGGAGTATAAGTTTTATGAGTGAATATAAGTTGTATTAGAAGATTTCGGAGTTTGTCATATTGTGTGCCTGAGGTTTTTACATAATGCCTTCCACGTTTTTGACACTTCCTTTTCTTTTTTGCTAGTGTATATTTAAGCATGTAAGATCTCTAATAATACAAACTTTTTATCATTAAAGTCTGACTTTGTTACATTACGTGAACAATCAAAAGAAAAATTGTTGAATTAAAAAATTCATACAAAACACATAATAAGGGCTTATTACTGAATATAAAAGTATTGAAACCGTAATACAAGCTCGTTGGACTGCGAAGTAAATGTTCCTGAGGTGTTAAAACATTAACAGACAACCCCTAAAAAACTTAAGGTATGAGTACATAGTTCTTCCACAGTCATGGTCTAGTTAAGACAAAATGAGCTAGAGGAATATGACTCTCCACCAGACTCGCTCTAAGTATCACAAAATCTGTGTACATTTTAGCCATCGAAAATCTTGTGAAGTTCTAAGGGAGTATACAATCTTCATACCTTTAAAAAAAACATTGGAGAGATTAAATACACAAGAGTATAGAATAAACGTTTAAATTCCAAAAAAAAAGCAAATAGACAATACTATTGTAATTTAATATTTATATCAAAAAAATTATAATTTTTAAAATTAATTTTAAAAGTATCTTGGGGATTAAGGGATTTTATACTCCGAGGTCAGAGGACATAAGATCTTCGTGGTGCCTCACAGGGAATAGAGGTAGTACATACTTCGTAGTGAATAAGCCGTAGGTTTTCGTGGCGCCTTCATTGCTAAGATTATAAATCGAGCAAGCAAATATAAACCTACATGAGGGTGACTGCGTAGAAAAATACTTGGTAATTGTAAATCTACCTAAGGAAATTTAAGTGCACAATTATAACTGATAACTGTAAACTTACCTAAGAACCGTTACACGTAGATATATAACTGGTAATGGTAAATTTCCATCCCCACTGTGTGCAGCATCGAGGCACTTGTTGTTTTCATTTAGATTTGCGTCAGGCCAAGTTATACCAATTGATGAAGATAGATAATAGATGCGAGTGGTTGAAAGTGATTACCTTACAACTATTTCACAACAACTGTGTAGAAAAATATTGTAGCACACATTGCCAACAGCTACTAAGTATTATTAGAATTCCACCAGATCCGTGTAGTCTATGTGGTTTAGGGACTAAATCTGCATCTCAGCTTTGTAGGCCATGCCGTTCTCAACGCGTTGCTCAAAAATTTTTATATACCGGAAAACGTGCGCATAAAATATTGACTGTGTGCTGTGTGAATTTGTCCAAACAGTCATTTAGAGACCCTCACGGAAGTTGCATAAAGCATCATTCTTGATAAGCCTAATCTAGAAGCTCATAAGAGAATGTTATTGAAGTATATCCAGCATACTACAATTTTAAAATACGTCTTTGATCGGCCCTTCCTAGAAGCTGTTTAATAAAAACTGTATAGGCCTCTCCGGCCTTCTGCGTTTAAGCAGCATATAAAGAAAGAAAACCCCCACTGCGACATGATCTGGAAGTATACTACGTTCTGGTTGTCGGCAGAGCCCCTTTGTTCTACTTTAGACGGAAAAATGTCAAGAATGGGAGAATAAATAGAAAGATGTCGATAGCTGTCGGTTCGACATGCGGCCTGTAGCAAAAGGGATGGATATCTCCAACTAGGTCGAGTTGTGCTGGGTCTTCTTTGAAAAAGAACGTAAAAGACATAAGTGAAAGAATAGACCTGTAATAAGAACCGCTAGACTGGTTCAACCCAGAAAAACACTGCAAACTAATCACTGTTTCAGGTAAGTCAACTAAAGTACCCCTAACCGAAGTCACAGAGGTAGAATGTATATCTAGCCATCTCATTAATGCGAAGACAGTTGTTTGCGTGGATCAGGAACAGCGCCAACGCTCTATATGGTATCTGTCAGCAAATTTAATGACGGGTCGGGAATAACACGTATATCTTCATTTAAGAGATTCGGCCGCTTCCCCACAAATATGGTAAAATAGGCCTGATGTTGGAATACGAAAAGAGCAGCTGGCTCACAAATTGTTTTGTTCGATACGTCGTCAACCACTTGCAGGTCAATATCACCTGCATAGGTAGTGGGTTGACGCCCAAGTGCCGGCAAGTCTTAGAACGCCTTCTACTACTACTGCAAAAATTACTATAACTACTACTACTAATCTAATAACTACAACTAAAACTACTAATATGCCTTGTCATAATACCCATGACTCAGAAGAAATACCTTTCAACCCGCCACAATTCGAACAGTTGCATTTATTGTACAAAATATTTGTCCAGGTCATGTAAAATCTTTATTCCTCATACGATAATAAAGAATCTCGGATAATACTGTTACGTAGAAGATCATTGAAAAAAGAATTTTTCAGACAATTCTGTTGTCTGATATTCACACTTCAAATTTTTATCAAGAAATATTCCTTAGTATTTAAATTAGTTTGATTTATAGAGTGGCTTGACACTATGACAGGAAGAACTTTTGGTATCGACTGCAAATACGACATTGAAGTCGGAACATACTTGTATGTCTTAATAACATGTTTCTTATGTTGGAGAAAAATAAGATCGGCTTTGCGGGGATCGTTGTGCTAATTTTCCGTAAAATGGACAGATTCCTCAATGGAGGGCCATTTCTGCGTATATCTTTCGACTTCTTTGATAGTTCAAAACTCCTTTGTGTCAGTTTTGGTAGTCTCGAATAGAGTTTGCTTAATAACCTGAAATTCTCCTTGGCCATATCAAGTTTTGTTGAGTAAAATATCAAAAACTTTAGGGTTCAAATGTTTAGTTTTGTGTTTCTTTTCAACCATCGCCTATTACAATTAACGAAACCATGTATTCCATCAGCAAGATTGATCTCTAATAGACAGAATGAGTAAGTACAGGTAGTTAGTTCTTCAGTGTATACGCGTAGATATATAGATCAAGAGCAGAAATCCAAAGCAAACAGCAACGTCACGTTCTAGTCTTGTTGACAGAACTCTAGAGAATACTGAGCGTCTTTATCTTAGTGTAGGAAAGTGGCCTAGGAATTTTTCTCTTCGGGAGCTCTAGGAAAACTGTAATGGTTTAAAAAATCATCTTCAAGGGCCATTACGGGGATATATGATTTATAACTGTCTAACAAATTTTTTCTCAATATCAACTGTTACGAATCCTTGGTTACTTTCATATAGAGGTGTGACAACTCAAGTTATACCAAACCAGATAATGGGTGGCCGCAATTGAATATGAAACTTAAAACTATGCCACAAAAGTCTGGGTAGAACGCCACCATTTCCACATCAGCTGTATGATGTAAGGACAAAGTCAGCGATTCTGC
Source organism: Euphysa ruthae (assembly GCA_035046665.1). Classification (NCBI taxonomy): domain Eukaryota; kingdom Metazoa; phylum Cnidaria; class Hydrozoa; order Anthoathecata; family Corymorphidae; genus Euphysa; species Euphysa ruthae. Next base: position 4,444 of record JAUZNK010001029.1, read on the forward strand.
TTAGTTGGTTGTGCTTTTTCAACGCGTTGCTCAAAAACTGACAGAAACGGAAAAGCGTGCGAGCAGAAACATTTTCTGTGTGTTGTTTGAGTTATTCCAAAAATTCATTTATACACCTGTCTGACTAGTGTTTATTGAAATATATATACTTCACCGTGGATGACGAGCAATTCATGGTTGAATAAATCTTTCAAGAATTCGCTAAGTCTTAATTCTTCACAGACGAATACATCGAAGAACTACTTGATGCGAATGAATTCTTTACGGGCGAAGACATCGACCAAATACTTGCCGAGAACATTCTTGACGAGCCCATTCCAGAGGCTCATAAAAGAAAGTTTTTTTAGCCTCTACACCCCAAAGCTTGATCCGTTTGCAGACTATGCTAAATTTGCTGAAAATACCTAGTTCTCTACCCAAACTGTAGATACATATATTAAGGGGACCCAATCGTCTGGAAGGAGAAAAAAGAATGGTTCGATGGCCGTCGAGACATTCAGCCGGTAAAAAAATGCCTGGAAATCACGAACTAGGTAAGGTATAATGGGTCTCGTTTAAAAACGAAGATCTCAGTGTACCGATAGATATGGTTTTGGAATTGTTTGTGCTTTTAAATTTAAACGAAAGTACTAGTTATTTAATGTTGTAGGTAAGTTAGCTGAAGAACCCTTAGCACCGGTGATTTGAGTAAAAGTTGTGTCTGACAATCTATTTAAGAGGAAACTGTAGTTCCCATGTTTCAGGTCAGCACCGGCACTCTTGATGGTATTCATCACCAGATTTAGGGGGAATGTGGTGAATATGTGGTTTATATTCTTTATGAGCATCTGCCGGTTCTCCAACAGCAGGGAGAATCAGGGCAGATGTTAAAATCAGAAAACATCAAAGAGTTCACAAATTGTTTTGTCTGCAACGTTGACAGCCACATCCAGGAATGAGCGAAATAGGTACTGGGTTTACTCTCCAGCGCAGGAGAATATTATAATTTTTCCAAAGATGCTTAAAAGTGCAGGTTGCTCACGTGTGTACCTGTCCGCCTAAGAGACTTTCTTCAAGCGTAATTTGATTGGTATCAATGCTCTAGGGAACGCATTACGGCATGCCGAAAAAAGACAAAAAAATTTTTGAGCCGTATCATAATCACTATGATATATGATGCATCAAGGGAACGGGTGTCGCCTTTATGACGTCTTCACCCTAATTGCTGTAATCCAGCTCTCCGCTTGGGTATTCGATCCCAACACCCACCCATATATCTTGGGTCGCGTGGGTGAGCTTCTGCATGAAAACCAGGGATAGTTCACCACTCCAGCTCAGAGACTTAGACAATTCTGCAGATTTGAAAAAAGTCACTACCTGAGAGGTGGTATATGATGTTTTTAAAAATTCAAAGATCAAGTTCCCTTGTGAGACTTCACTTTCCTGTTCGTTGGAAATTGCGATAGGCACGGTTTGATCCAAGCACTATATTCTGTGACCAAAATGAAGCTGCTTCCCTCATCAATATTCTAGAAGGTAGACTTTGACTACTAATTTTGAGAAAGTCGACAAAATCCACTACATCAAGTGGAAGGATGGCAAAACAAGGGTTTTGCCGTTTCATATAAAGCCCTTCGTCCTAGTATACATCAGCGTTGCACTGCAAATGATGCCGAGACATTTTCCACAAAAGATGTCCAATGTGTATGCGCTGATTTAATTGGCACCAAGTCTCGTTCCACCGTGGTGAAGAACCTACTTGTTGAGGGCTATATTAAGTATAGAAAATGGTGGCACAATCATATCAGGTATGATTAGCATCCTGAAGCTTCAGCTGGAAAGTGGTCCCTGCTAGCCATCATGAAAAGCAAACAAGCGAGACCGCTCCGTTTTCATTTGTGCCTATGCATTTGACTGTCCAGAATGGAAGTAGTAAGATGGAGTGGGTCGTGAAAAACTTTACTTGCCAGAAAATGTTTCTACTCACTCCAGGATACGACATGTCTGTGTCGCACCAAAATAAGCCCCATTTTGGCTCGGAAAATCATCGAACTCAGACCAACCATCTTTAGTTTTCCATCAACATGATAAAGCCGATGGAGGATATTGACACTATTTTCCCTAGGAAAATAGTGTCAATATCCTTTGACTTATACTTTGACTTTGACTTTGACTTATACCATAAATTGATTTGATGGATCGGTTGGTGTCTTTGCAAAAAGGCGCCGCAAATTTAAATAATCCTCTAGGAGTGAAGTTCCAATGTGCACCTTGTGATAAATCAGCCGTCAAATAAAGCATAGAAATTGCGGTGGCTCCCACACACATTGCGAAGACGAGAAAATTTCCGTCAGCAATTCAAGCCTTACCGGCAATCATCCATAGTGTAAATATACTGTCGTACGGCAAAGAAGGCCTTCAAGTTTGTTCCGTTATTGACTCGCATAGGCATTCTCAGGCACCACTCTCGGTCTAGTGGTTAAATTTCACCTGTAACCAAATCAATTCATGGTTTTTAATGTTGAAGGGATTTATTTTTGTGTCCATTTTAAACACCGCTGAACGCACCAAAGCTACAATTATGTGGATATTAAGAGGTCCACTCCATACGTCCTTCAGGTAATATTGAGTCTTGTCTGTCTCATTTTGCTGGTAGAAAATATTTCCAATTATAGGGTAAAAATGTTTCTCTTTCACCGTACGCTCTATCGTGAAATTTGAGGCAACGGGAGCAAGTTCCACTTGCTTGTCAAAAGCGAGCAGATAAGTTTTTAATAGTCACATTCAGCAACTTTTTCGGCGGCAATCAAAATAAGTTCTGATAATCGTTCGTGTTAGAACAACCGCATGGCCCTATATTTCAATAGCAAAATTGTTTTCATATCGTGCCCTTACAATAGTCCGAACATACAGTTACTTTCGTTGCGGCATTACCTGTTGTCTATGCTTCTATGCTAATGTGACAGTCTGTTGAACAATAGATCCCGTATTAGCTTCACCTTTAGTCTCCAAATGTGCCGAAGTGTCAGGGTACCATTCTTCGAGCTTTTCTGCACCAATCTGACGCAAATTTATGCTTCTCAACAATAACGTGATCACTTGAAAAAGATATCGTTGCTGGTTGAGGGTGGTTATGACTGGACCAGATTTCTTTCGGCCAAAGTAACTTCCCTCAGCAGATCATGTGCAAACTGATCAGCACTAATTTATCACTAGTTAAGATAGTCTCTGCAGAGCACACTAACTGAAATTTTGCATCCACATTGATATGGGAGAGATCAATTAAGTCACGTGCGGCGTTCGTTTCAAAACAAAGCTCGTTATTGTAGTCTAGATCACATAGGGATTTTACGAGATTGAGGTATGTCCTGATTATATTAGTCTGTGTTTTAGGTAACACCTACAAATCTGCGAGCTCAAGTAGATGCGTGTTAAGACTGCTTGTTTCATATAGTTGCCATTTCTGTGTAATATATGACGTATAAAGTGGCAATGTAGGGAGCGGTAGCTTTTCGTATCATTAGTAAGCTTTACTGGTATTCTTATTTCCTTTTGAGGATGCCGTTTGTAATACATAGGTAGTGTTGGATGAAATCTATGCTATTGTCTGGTGTGTCTTTAAAGATTATCTCAATTACTTTGAACAAGTGTTTGTTCAATTAGTAAGCTTCGAGTCTCATGTCCATTAGCACTCCAGTCGATTATGTCACCAGGTCTGTCCTTACCCAGTAAAATGTTTACAGGAGTGTAGCATGAAAACTGCCTACATTCATAATCATTGTCAATAAGACTCTTCACTCCTCCAGAGATGTTCACAATATCGGGATTAACTTGTGTTCCAGAATCGATTTTTTCGCTGCTGGATAACCCATAAGCTCAAATAAACTCCCTGAAGTCTCAATAATACTAGGTATTGCGAAAAATGATTTCATCTTAGCCGAATCGAATTCATGGAGACAATAAGGTTTTTGTTGCTAAGGTTCTTGTAAATTGAATATACAAATGTAGACGCAGACTTGTATTTTTCAGTGGTTAGGCTAACGTATTTTGAGGGAAGAACTAGTATATTGTTCTTCTCTGTAATATTGCCCCTGGATATGGTATTGTAGCGCAGTTAAGAAACACATCAGGCAGCTTAACTGAAAAATTTCGTGTGCCGTTATTTCTTACGCAAAGCAAAGCGATTATTATTAGGGATAGTATTGAAAATTGGTGCCTTTATTAGGGATGTTAGTATAGTCTATACTCTAAAAGATACAATGTAGGTTTCTGCTCGTTTCCACTTCTTCTATGAGGCTCAAAGTTGCTTTGATTGGTTTAAAACGTCCGATTCTTTTTCTAATTTTAGTTTTTAACTTCCTTGCTCAGCGTTGTCCATGGCTTCAGTTAGTATTTAATAACACATCACTTTTGCTTTGTTACAACGACACTACCTCTTATTGTCAATATTGAGCCAGTAATAGCTGCCATCAATTTCTTCGCTGGATAATAGATGTTCAAACTTGACTGAACTTTTATTGGTGGTATCGGCGGCATTCTGGAAATTCGTAGTATTGATCGTCTAGATCTAGCCGTTCGACCCCATAACATGATCTAATGTTCTTGGAAAACATTGAAGAGGAAATCCCCTGCTACTGAAACATTTTGCCGAGCTTTTCTGCTCATGGTGGAACACTGCCCTAAAAATCTTACCGAATTTTGTAATAGCTGATTAAAATAAGACAAAAATTTGCAGCTTTTGTAGCGTAGGGGGAGACTATTCCAAAGAAAACACCCTTTAAAAATATGTGATTTTGTGCCATATCTAGATGTTCTTGCAGGTAGGAGATTTAAAATAAAAGAATTTCTGAGAATTTATGGTACATCTTTTAAGGAAAAACTATCCCACATTAGTTTGGGATTTAGTTTGTTGACAAATTTATATGTTTCTGTCATTAGAATCTGTAAATGTTTTTCATGTACGCTGATTGTATTTTCGAAGAGAAGCAATTCTTTATAATCAAGTTCAAAGTTATTGTGGATTACCCGTAAGGCTTGTTTTTGAACACGATGAATAAAGTTATTATCAGTTTTCTTACAAAACATCCATATTAAAGGACAATATAAAAAGCTACATAAAACATAACTATTGACGAGGGTTCTCCTTTGTAAAATATCTAAATAGCTTATAAATCTAAGCAGACAAGAAAGCTTGCTATTTGCTATAGTACATAATTTACGTATATGTTTCGAGAAAGTCAATTTAGAATCAATATTAATTCCTAACAGTTCAACTACATTTTTTATAAATACATCTATTCCACCAATGTTAAACGAGGCTGGTGGGGTTTATCATTCCCAAGAACATTATTTGAAACTTGAAAAAAAAGCTGTGATTTTTATTTATATGACTTTATTTTTATATGAAGTCACACAAATTAAAAGGTATGATAATAAATTCATGATAGCAGACATCTGCCGATTTGGAAATTTTATAATTCAGAAGGATGATGTAGTAGTAAACTATTTTATTAGATTTTCTGCCATTATTGTAAAAGCCCCTAACTAAAAAAGAAAAGGGTATGTATATAAGGTTCTTATTTTCTATTTATAGGGGTAAAAGTAGACGACCAGATAAAACAGCTCTCCCTAAATAATCCTCAAATATTGGAAGTCTACGAGCCTATTTTAAAACACCGTTTTTGTCCTTGACAGCTACTTCTAACAAAGAACAAGAACTCAAATTTGTAATATGCTTTCCCTCAAAAACACAAAAGTTTAAAAACTTTCCCATGAAAAACTGATGTTAAACTAAAAGTTCGAAAATTGAAAGGTGATGAGGAATTTAATGACGTTTTGGAGAACCTGATCCAACAAATTAACTGTTCTGGATATGTGATAAAACTGTAATTCAGTGTCAAATTCTTAAGTCGTGTGGCTAAATAAACATTGATCTTAAACTAAAGTTGGGTAATTCAGCATTTTCAGTTGCAATTTATCATAGTAAAACTTCCGAAGACATTAAAAATATTTTGATAGAAGATTTGGCTTTAAATAACACCAAATATTCAATTGTAATTGCTACATCACCTTAAGATATTGATGTTAATATACCTAATATAAGAGGCATTTTACAATTTGGTATTCCGAATGACATTGAGTGCTGTATTCAAGAAGTTGAAAGGAAAGGAAGAGATAACAATGACAGTACTACGATCGATATGTTATCTACCTTAAAATTTGGCTCGTTGTCATGATACAGGTATGAAAGGCTTTGTGAAAGTTAAAACCGATGGCAGATGAAAGATGTTATTGAGATTTTAACAGCACAGTTTGCATGTGGAAATAGTTGCTGTGATTTATGTGAGGTTTCGTGTCAATGTGTTGTTTGCGATACTCAGAATATAATACAAGACATTACCGTTGCTGTGTGCAATTTTCGTACATTTGATGAGGAACAACTCAATTTTCTCAGAGAACGTTTGAAGACAAGGAATGAGTCGTTAAAGTCAAGCACATGTCAAGCACATGTCAAGTCTTTGATATCCAGGCTATAGGTTTCCTTGCTGACTTACAGATAAATCTCTTGTGTGACAATTTGGGTAAAATCTGTAACTTGGACTTTTAACAGCATATGGACTTAAAACTGAAGTAGCTGAATATGTTTTGAACATCGCAAATGAGATACCTCAAGATGTTAATTCTTCCAACCTTATTACAATTGATTGTGGTGATGATGATATTGTTTTGGACAACCTCTCACTATCTGTTAGTCTGCAAGATCAATCCACCGAAGAGAAAAGTGACTTATTTTTTTTATACAACTAGCCAAAAATAAATCCAGGGAGGGTTATTAATAAGTTCTGGAGGTGTTGAAAAAATTTGAGAATAGTATGTTTAAAAGTTGTTTAAAATACATCAAACAAAATTATAAAGTAAAGTTTTTGACTATGCCTTTTAGCTCGATGCTTGCGTATTCAAGTAAAAAATTTTCTGGGTTAATATTAGCAAATATTATTTTACTGAAATATGAATATGCAACCAAAGTCATCCCAGGGATGTGGTCAAAGTTTATTGATTTCAAATGTATGTTGATTGCTGTATAGTCTAGCGTGGTTAATGATTTCAGCATATTCAAGATGTGTTTTCATGACCTTTTCTATTCCTCCAATAGATTTAGAAACTATTTCCACTTTAGTATCGGTAATATTTTGCATTCCTTGGGATATTATCAAAAACTTGTGTACCTTATTAAGATGGTCCTAGACTAATTAGGCCAAATTCTTTGTTATTTCATAAAATGCATCCATATTTGATATGGTAGCATATATATAACAGAAACTCAAAAAAAAAAAAAAAAGGGTTCGGACCCGATTTTCGGG
>JAUZNK010001040.1:0-11782 GCA_035046665.1 Euphysa ruthae
TATATATATATATCTGTGTGTGTGTGTATAAATATTAAAGGGGTGTGAGCTGTGTGATCCCCAAACCAAAGTCATTTTTATCTTTTTGAAAAACATTTTTGTAGTCTTTTCTATTTTTTTCCCCTATTTTTTTTTGTACAATTTTACAGAAAATTATTACAAAACCTATTATCACAAATAAAATGTTTTGAGGTTGACTTTTTGAAAGTTTTTAAATCCTTTATGGGACACTGCTTATGTGCTCTGTGTTAATAATTTTGATCATTCTTTTTGAGGAATGATATCTATTATAATACTTGTATTAGATAATATTTTAGAGGTAATATTTTAGAGGTTTAAAATCATCTCAATATGTTTTGAAATTTAAAAATATGCCATTTTGCCATAAAGTTTTTTTATACAATATATTATTTAAAACATAGGCGAATAACAGAGTTTGTGCAGATGGGGAGGAATTTGTATATCCATATGATCTTGGGATGGTCAACAATATAAAACAGGTATTTGTAAATTATCTCATTATATTGTTTTCCTATGGTGTCTTTCAAACACTTTACTTGAAAACCATAATATCAATTCTTTTGAGACTTTGCATATTTATTTTTAAACATTAAATCCTCTCAGAAATTGCTCCGAATTTAGGTATAATTTTGGTGCCCATGTTACCCATTACCCATGTTTTGACCAAAAAATTTGTATGGCGTTGGTATAAATACCGCTATTTGGCTTAGAAAAAAATTTTGTGGGGCTGAAACAACAAAGACCTACAATGGTGAGCATAAAATATTGTCCGAAAATGACAGAGTGTGGATAAAAATTATATGAAGCAATGCTAATTTTCTTGTTGAAATAAAGGCAATTGTTGGTAATTTGACGATGGGTTTATTTGATCAGATGATTCCACCAAGTTTGTTGCTGTGTTCTGAAAGTTTTCTTTTCTCCAAACCACCTGCTCTTCTATTATCTAAAATTTTGACCTGTTAAATTTTTTCACTTAAGGTAATGAGCTGGTCCAATGATTTTGTAGGTAATGGAATTGAATGGAAGGTTTTTGAGGGATGTACTCAATATGACCTTACCGTAAGTTTATTTATTTTTTTTTTTTTTAACTACCGAAAAAGCCTGTGGATCTTTATAATGAACTCATAACTGTGAACATGTCATTGTGCAAATTCAGAAACATTCTTCAAATTAAATTAGTCAATATTTTGAAACAATTCATTTGTCTAGAATTTTTTTCTCTCAGCAAACTTTCATTAGTTGTTTGTGTTATAACGTTAAATAACAATTTGAATTTTGAAAACAAGTTATTGACCAACCGTTCCTGCTGCTGTTAATTTCTATATAATTTTTGTAGTAACTAATAAGTTTATACTCTATATGAGCCTAATACTTTAAAAAGAAATATCAATTGCAGCAATTGACTAGAAATTAAAACCTGATGGTTACCGTTATTATTTGTTCAGGCCATCATTTGGATATGGATAATTTAATGTTATTAAGTAGTTCTAGTATTTTTTTTTAAAGGAAATCTCAACTCTATTGCTGTCGATGATTTGTTAAACCCCCACTCCAATAAACCGCCACTCTCAAATAAGTCCAAGTCTGCATAATTAATTTTGAAAAATGACCCCTACTCTCTTAAAATCTCCACAAGAAACCATCTTTAGTTAAATGTGGTGGAACAGCTGTTCTGAAATGTTATAATTACGAAGACTTGTATGTTCGATGTACCTGAGAGTATTAACTGTTTCGATTTGTGTATCGATGTTTTGGAGATTTCAATCCATACTTCCATTTTTAAAACGCCTTTGGGATTATATTAAATAACTTTTTAGATTATTTTAAATAACTTAAAAAATTTGTCCACATGAGTTTTCTCCGATTTCAATAAAATTTTTGAATTTATTCTTTCTATGATTGTTTATCACTGCACCAGTTACAGTGTTTATCAAATGTTTAGCATCAACTACATCGAACAGTTTTTGCTGATGGGTTATGTAATCTTTAATTTTCTCAGTTTGAAAATTTTAAAACTCAAGATATAAATGTTATTCTCTTTCCTCGTTACATTTATAAATATCTCGCATGAATTTTATGTATTTCATTTTCTTATATTTTATAGATTCCTTCTTGCTGCGACCTTCTTTTATTTTCCAGTAACCCCAATAACACTACCGTAACCTTTGCAGCTTTATTATATTTTTTTTTGAGAGTTTGACCCATTGCTACTCCACTGGACTTCCTTTTTGTATGCTGAAATATGAACTTGTCTATAATAAATTCATTTATGTATGTTCAGGTAGTTGAAATATACTGCTGCCCATCGAGATTAATTTATATCATTAAATGCAAAAAAAAATGGTAATGCGCGTCTGACAGTTGAAAAATGCAAGATCAAATTCACCGATTCGATGAGAATGTTAAATCCCTTGATACTGGTAACAAATGTTTAACAGAATTGCTCCAAAATAAAAATACTTCACTTTTTTTTAGCAGTCATCATTTATTAACATATTATTTATTAATATAATATATATGATGGGATTGTACATAATTTTTGCCTGCTTTTGCAATTGTGTGGTACCTTAACCCATTGTTAATTAGTGCAATTCCATCATAACTGATACATAATCCCATTCGATAAAAATTTGTATCAATTATCTGATTGAGTTTTATCACGAATGCTTTGAGCAGGATTGATATAAAGTTGTGAAGCATGTAATATATAAAGAACATGTCTTCCTTTGAATATTATCTGGGCTTTATCTAGTGGTAAACAACGAATTGAAAGGTGTTTCCCATGCATCAAGACGATTTTCGTGGTAAAATAAACTATTTTTATTTATATCATTGATATCACAATATAAATCATCTAAATTAAAATCAAAGTTTGTACATTTTTCTTTTAGTTCTCAGCACATAATTAAATAATGTGTTTCATCTCACTAGAACAGTGATTCTACGATCTCTTTTGTACATAGTTCTGCAAGGAAAAACTTCTTTAATTTGTGTTTACCGTGTGGGTATGTAAAACGAATATTTTCTCCAAAATTATTAATAAGGGTTTGTTTTACTTGAAATTTATATACTTTTTTGAAAAGTGAACTAGTTTGGGGGATAATTTGCCATACTACAATTGTGCAAAGCAAATATGGAGCTATCACGTAAAAATTATATATTTCTCAGAATTTTACTAAGAACGTAAGCAATATTTTTTAACATTTAACTCATTTTACTCTCGACGAAGCCAATAAAGTTTTATCAATTTAGTCCTAAGATGACATTTTTGAAGTTTTCTCCAGAAAATTTTTCATTTTGCTTTATTTTAAATAATATTATTTCTGCATGTTAGCCGTTTTGAAAATTTTAAAAGAAACATGACAATGGCTGAAAAATAGTAAAATTTTATCTTTGTTTTTTGTTGGTCTCAATAATTTTCGATTCTAATGAAATTTTGTGTTATATAAAATATTTTCTGAAATCTCCTGCTACATTTTTGTTAAATTTGGATTTAGTTCTGCTATGATTTAAAACTATGGTTAAAAAACAACGTATACGTTAATTTTTTGAAAGGTCAAGTCTTGTTATTTATTGAAGAAGGTTCTGCATTATGTTAGTTAATAAGTTTCAATTTTTTATTTGTCTGAAGTTTTATAAACTATAAGACATCATTTTAACCTTTACAGAAATCTGTGGAAACGGCGTATTTGGGTGTCTGTCCCCCAAAATGCATGCTATTACGTCAAATAAATGTTCTCCGTTAAGGCCCATATACATCTTAAGGTTTATTCATAGTCTGGTCTCGATCTGCATTGCTTTTTCTGTTTATTTGGATGAATTTGTAGTTTAATTTGATATTTTGTTTATCTTTAAAGATTTATTAATTCTATTTAGTTTAGTTGTTCTATAAATGTTACATTTGCTTGGTTGTTTAGATTGAACAGTTAGCTCAGAAAAAAATAAAGAGGGACAATACGGTAATTTTTTATTCTTAATTAAACTTCGTTCATATAGGCTATATAAGCTGCCGGTTGGCAAATTTAGAATATTTGAATAAACTTTATTCTAGATAACCTAGAATTAAATGCCTTATGCAAGCACAATGTTCCATTCAAGCGCTCTTCTTTCATGTCGATATTCAAATGCTGTTCTTTAATTTTGATGTTTTGCAGCAAAGCAGCTAATACACTTTTTAATCCTGCTCATAAGAGAGCCGCCCTTCAAGCCGCTCTAAGCATTTCTTTAATTACATTTGAAGAGGCCTTGAAATCCTAATGCTTGAGGTCTACATTGTATTATAACTAAAACGGTTACTTCCTATAATTTCCAGTCTGGAATTATCTTTAAAACCTCCCATAATAATGATTTTATAATTATAATCCATAATTATAAGGAAGTCACTCGGGCCAAATTCAAGCTAGTGAATTAAGGTTTTTGATTTTTAATAAATTTTATTTTAATTAGGTTGACTTTGAAGTTTGTAAATCTTACAATGGATCCTTTTTCCCCATTTCACTTGGTTACAAAGTATGCTGGGATAGCCCGTGGAGTGATGAAAAGAAGATTCCTGTAGACAAAGGAGATGTGTTTCTAGCAACTCGTTGGCGCAAGTATGTTTGCTTTTTCTATTATCTCACATTATACCATTCAAAAGATAAAATTTAATGCTTTTTATATTAATCACTCTTAGTTTAATTCATTTCCTTAAACAATATGCAGGTGCGATATAAATTGCTTTATGATTTGAAAAAACATTTGACATACTTGATTATCATAATAATTGTCATGTAGAACATACCATTAGCACGGTAATATTTACGAGGCACATTATAAAATCATAATACTTCACAATATTTCCATTATTCTCATTGGTTTATTTTAGACCTGTGTTTTTCAAATGCATTTTTAATTTTTATTTGAAGTCCTATGAACTCACCCAAGTATGTTCATTCGTTTTTTTATTTATTTGTCCATAATACTTTTGCTCAGTAACTGTTTATTAGTTTTTCTGATTTTTGTTCATGTCGTCCTTGAAACATAAATTGACTGTTTTTAGATTATATGGCCATTTTAAGATCTAAATTTTCTCAGAATCCGTACATTAAATTTCTGGAATTTTTCATGGAGTTAGAGGATCGCAGATGAACAAGTGAAATAAATGAGTCTAAGAATCTTTCATTACTGTAGTTTCTTCCGCGAACACCTGTTCTTTTTTTATTTTTTTCTTAAAAGATAAGTTAATGAGATCCCAAAAAGTTTTTATATGTTTGGGTAAGAATAAAGTCCTTTTGAAATTGAGTTGTATATTTTATATCTCTAAAAATCATTTTTTCTTTTTTTTTCTTTTTTCGTTCTCAAGATGAAGAAAATCAAATTTAGATTTATGGCGTCACTAAGAATAGCTCAGTCATACCACAATACTGTGATAAATTTGAGAAATCGCATTCCCAATTTGAGCTTAATGTTTTTTTATCACTTCAAGGCACAATGAATAATTTAAGCTATTACAAAAAATCGGATTTTTTCATTTATTTGCAAAATAGATATTTCTCGCTTCTCTGTGATGTAATCAAGTTAACTTTCAATTTCACTGAATTTATCAGTTCAGGACCCTCTTATTTTTTAAATACATACTACGCGATGGAATTACATTCGAAACAAAATTCGAAACAGTTACCTGAATTACAAAAATAGGAATGAAGCTCTATAAAATTAGGTAAAATTGAAATTTTTAAGGTCTCTTTATAAAATAAAAGTTTGGCTGAGTCTTAAAATATTTGCTTTTAAACATAATGTATGCTAGATGGTGATAGTCTCTTAAGCATAATGTATGCTAGCTGGTGACTGTCACTTAAACATAGTGTATGCTAGCTGGTGACTGTCACTTAAACATAGTGTATGCTAGTTGGTGACAGTCACTTAAACATAGTGTATGCTAGCTGGTGATAGTCGCATAGCCCTGCTTCAGATGAATGCGAATGCTGGAAAACCGATTTAGCATTCGTCAGGAATAGATAAGTACACGAACAAATATTTTACCACAGACAGCTTAGTTTCTTCACTTAATTTGATAAATTTGTTATTTCAGACATTGGGCGTATGGGGAGAAATTGAACACATCAAAGGATCTGGACTTAAGTAAGCTAGTATTTTGGTTTAATTTAAAAAGTATTTTTGACATTAGTTCCCTTAATCGTTAGAAATCTATCCTTTTACAACCATTCCGTAGGGTTACTTTTTAAATTTATAGAAAAATTTCTTAACGTAATGGGGTTTTTAGTCTGCAATAAATGATTCAATTTTATTCTATCTTTTAGATACAGTTTATCCTTTAGGCGGTGTACGCTATACGAAAGGCTGGGTTCCACGTTGTTGCTTAAGAGATGTATATGACTCTCAAGATACTGACGCGAGTATAAAAAAGAACGATTAATATTCAAAGTTTCACTAATTTAATTATAGATATTACTAGACTAGATATTACTACGTTCTTTTCCTTTTTTCCAGCGTAAATTTTGTAAAAATCCTTCGATATTACAATAAAATTGCATGTTGCGAAATTTCGCTTACTTTTGGGTTAAAAATTAGTCTAAAATTTCGGTTAAGTGGAATACAACCTAATATTATGCTAATTATTTCGATTATTCAAAAGCATAAAACATGATTGATTTAGTTAACATGAGATTTTATTTATTTTGCGACGTATTTTTATTTCTAATAATGCATATCATACTCGGTCGCAAGAGGTTTTTCTAATAATGCATATCATACTCGGTCGCAAGAGGTTTTTCTAATAATGCATATCTTACTCGGTCGCAAGAGGTTTTTCTAATAATTCATATCATACTCGGTCGCAAGAGGTTTTTCTAATAATACATATCATATTCGGTCGCAAGAGGTTTTTCTAATAATGCATATCACACTCGGTCGCAAGAGGTTTTTCTAATAATGCATATCATTCATACTCGGTCGCAAGAGGTTTTTTTTACTGCATGTATTACTGTAAACAACCTTGTTTACCTAAGCTATATAACCTAGGCGTATTTTTCTTTTATTCTATTTCTTTTGTAGCATCTTTGATAAATATATTTTTTAAATTTACCCTGAGTCGAGAATTTTACTCAAGTCCAATTTAGGGTCTTATATCCTTTAGAAAATAAGAGGTATCTAAAATCTATAAAGAATCTTCATTTTTTCGAAATTTTGAATATATAATTATTATTTGAAAATCGTAAAAACCAAAAATCATATTAATTCAAAAAAATTATAATCAGAAATTCAGTAAAGCTTTATTTCTATGTGATACAATTTTTGGCCCATAACAACATCAATAGCATCGATGTAGTATTACTACAAAAACTTAAATAAAAGTTTCCTTTGAAGTGATTTGGTGGAAAATTACACACAGTGCTAGCCACTTTGTTTTTAGGCTAAATCAATTTGAAACCACATGACGTATAAAATATAAAAGTGGTAAATTGAACCCAAAATATTTACTAAACATTGTTTGATGGTAAATTTTTCTGTCGTTTTTTACATTCAAATGGGATCATTTGAGAGGAGAGCGAAAAATAAAGCTAAACGCCAAATTTATTAGGTCTTATTAGCTGTGGAAATTCCCAATGAAACAATTGAAGGACAAAATACAGAGCCAGAGTTAACAAAACACCCATCTCTTTGAAACAAAAATCGACTTCTACAAGAAAAATAATGATGGCCATTCCACTAGCAGAGAGGAATGCAGTGTTAAATGACTCTGAATGTTGTGTCTTCATGAAAATTGAAATCATCATAAAACTGATTAGTTCAATTGCAACTTGCCTGTGTTGCTCATATAAAAAATTGGCAGTAAAATATGATGTCGATTGAAAGTAAGGATTAGCCCATTAGCTTTTTATAAGCTGTGAGTGAATACTATATGTCAAAAGAAGTTGCTGAGAATGATGGCATTATAGGTAGGAAAGCATTTGATGTCATTAGATCAGCACTAGAAATTCGTGAAATAGGCAAAGGTCTTACTGGAATTGAAACGTTTTGTAGCGTTATGAAAATGCCAACACATGAATTTATCGTCGTACAATAACATTGTAGCTAAGCTGCATAGCGCTTATATAAAAGCTTCACAGAAATTAATATTAGTAGCTTCACAAGTGTGTCATGAGAATAATATTCAAACTGATTCGACAGTTTCGGTGAAAGATGACCCAAAAAAATGTAACTGTCAGTGTCGAATTTACGTGGCAAAAATGTGGATATTCATCCCTGAATGGTGTAGTGACCGTTCTTATGATAAGTTTGACTACACACAAACACTAAGAATTGTAAAAGTTGCAAATTCTGTGAGTTGAGACAAGAATTTCATGACTGGTAACTGACACACAAATGTAGCATTAGCCATAAATGATAGCAAATCGTATAAAGATATTGTAGACGCAGAACTATATTGATATAAAATTGTAAAAGGCAAATGTGTTGGTCAGTCATGTTCAAAAG
Source organism: Euphysa ruthae (assembly GCA_035046665.1). Classification (NCBI taxonomy): domain Eukaryota; kingdom Metazoa; phylum Cnidaria; class Hydrozoa; order Anthoathecata; family Corymorphidae; genus Euphysa; species Euphysa ruthae. The sequence continues at coordinate 8,497 of JAUZNK010001040.1, forward strand.
AGGGTAATTGCGTTTGAGAACATTGAAAGTCATTCATAAAAGGAAAATTTTATGTTTGTAAACGACTTACTGGAAAATGTAGAATAACAGATAAAGTCATTAATAATCTCCAGAACTGCTACGGCAAAATAAAGGTGATATATATCGCGTAAAAAAGAGTAATGCTGCACTAATACAATTCAGAAAATGACGATGCTGCGGGCCGTCATAAATTCTGTTCTCGTAAGAATTACTCGTGTAAGTTCCAACTAGATAAACATTACATCAAAAAACAAAAACAGTATATACCAAAAGTTATCAGTGATTTAACTTAAACAATATTTTCATGGAAAGATCTTAAGTTCTGACGTGTTTTTGGGAAAATGTTAGGACGGAGAGACGCAAAATGTCAACGAGTCATTAAGGTGGCTCTAGGGAACTTGTACTTTTAAAGAATTCGAATAATGGAAGCATGGTAAATTCCAAATTTATATACCTTTATTGTGTTTACATTTCAAAAATAGTGAAAAAAAAAAATGGAAGATTTAGGGTTAGTTATCTTAAAACTTTCTTTAGCATTCGCATAGTGAAAGTAAAATATTTAGGACTCATTTGGTCTTAATTCACAAGTTTTTCAACCAAAGAAAATTTCACAACAAAACTGAGAAGGAAAAAGCTTTATGCGATAGAAAAGTGGTGACAAATTCAAGTCATAAAACCGATTTGAAAAAAAAAGCAATTTGATTTCAGGGAAAACAGTTCTTAGTTAAGAAAACTGTGTTATTTAACAAGGCTGTAAAAAGAAAACAAACTAATAATCAACAATAGATACAACATGCGGAGTTGGCACAGTGGTAGGACGTTTGACTTCGGAGCGAAAGGTTACGAGTTCGACTCCCACCTCTGGTGTAAATTTATTTCCATGTTATCTCTGAGTTTCTGAGCAAAACTCATTGCGTAATGCAACGCTAGCTCAAATTTGTCGGGTTGTTTGGTTGAGCGAATTTCGTAGACGCAAAAAGACCCGCCATGTGGTCCGTCTGAAAATATTGTCTCAGCAATTTGTTGGCTCCCCACGTTAAATATAACATTCTCCCTCTCTATACAGTTCCTTAAAAACCACCAGGTTCGCATAGTTTCCCTTCCTTTTCCTCATTTTTATGTTGTTTTTGGAAGTGTTTACCACGCAGTTTTTTTCGTTGACTTTTATTTTCTGCTAAACTCATTTGAAAAGTCGAAGTTCGCTTTTCATTTAAACTAATCTTTGTGTTTTGTAATTTCCAGGTACAATATCTAACTTTTCATAGATAAGCATACTAGTTTTCATTCTGATATTGAAATTAGCAATTGAGTCATAGGTAACTAGATTCAGTTAAGACAAATTTGGAATTAGTAACTCGCTCGCAGATCATTACGTTAAAGCTCTGGTTTTAATTTTGGGTCTTAATGAAGATATTTAGACAAAACTTCACTCTTGCTTAGTTCTAAATATATTAGCTTTAGTTTAGCAGCTATATGAAGTGGTAAACCAGATCCTGGACGATACGTTTGTTGACGAAGTACTGGTTATAGCGGCACAAACTATTTGATCCTGTTGAACAGTGGAGTTAATGTCAGTTTTCCAATTCGCTTCTGAAAATGTCCAACACATTCAAGTCCTAAACTGTTATTCCTTTACATATTTTTAACATCTGTGTAACTCTTAGTGTCATCGCCACACCAAGGCATTCTGTAAAACATGTATTATGATTTTGTTAATTCCCCCTTAAAAAAGGCTGCTGTAATTCTGAGAATAAAAATGAAAGGGTGAATCATATTTATCTGGTAGTCAGTAGATTTATACACATGTTTTATTTTACATAATTTGTTTTCTTAGAAACTAGATTTTCCAGATTATAACAACTGCGAAATTACCATTGTCACTCAAAACTTAACCAACAAGTTTCAACCATGTGATATATCTGTTAACAAGGCAACCAAAGACTTTATTCAAAGTAGGTAAAACAAGTGGTTCTCTCACCAAGTAAGCGGCCAGCTAAAAGATAGGATTAATCCAGCGGACGTAAAAAAATACCCTCTAATCTTTCTGTATTAAAGCCGTGACATGCCAGATGGATAGTTGAATTTTACTCCAAAGAAGTGATAGAAAGAATGGAAAATCCTTTTCGCAATCAAAGCATCTGCCTGTTTTTATTACTTTTACGCTTAGAATTTTAATGAAAGATATTGCATACACTTGAATCTGTTACTGTTCCATGAACCGGAATTTTTTTTTGACTAATAAGCTTCAAAAACAACTAATTGAAATTGATAAAATGATTTGTCAGCTAAAAGTTTATACCGATAAGGTACCTAGATACACTTGACTCTCAAAAATAAAAATAAAAGATGACGTCAAGCAGTAAAGATAAAATATCTAAGACATGAAATTTTTTTTTAAATTTTACTACATACTGCCATTATAAGATTAGGTAGATAAGGTAAATAAAAACTTCAAGTAATATTTACCAGAAGTACACCAGTTATTCTCTCCTGTTTATTGTATTTCTTTAGAAGTTTAGTGGAATAGTGTCAAAAAGCTAAACAAAATATTACTTAGTGGCAGAAAAGATATAATAAAGGTTATAATTTGCTTCAAATGATCAGTCTCTTCGTTTATTGGTAAAATGAAATTTTGTTTTTAGGATTGTATATTATTTCCCCTTGACAATGGCTTTAGCAATGGTTTACTTGTTTCCACTAAAATATCATGAAATGCAAAAAAATTTTGAGTTCACTTCATTTGAGACAAATTTCCGTTCTCATATAAAAAACTGCTCTTGAAGTGTAGTGCATAAAAAGCGTACAAGCTATAGAGGTAAAAATAATGGATTTCATGGGAAACGGTTTAATATTCCAAGGAAAGTTGATTTTGATGAACATTTTATTTAATCTGAAGCAAATTCATCTGTAATTATGGCATATAATGAATCTGTAAATAATTTATTATCTGATCGAAATGTACAAGCAATTACTGCTTCAACACAAATAAACCCAGACAAAAAAAATGTATGGCAATAGAGTTATTGACTTATATTAATTGCATCCAAGATTTTTGAAAAATTAACTAAAGGTCAAACTAGAGAATTTGTTGAAAATGAAAACATTATATATAAATTTCAACCTGGATTTCAAAAAGGTTTTTCGACAGACACATTTTTGTGATATCTTCATGACAGAATTACAAAAGTTTTTGAAAAAGGATGTCACACTGGAATGATCCTCATAGATCTCCAAAAGGCTTTTGACACAATAGATCTTAATATCT
>JAUZNK010001051.1:0-11782 GCA_035046665.1 Euphysa ruthae
TTTTGCTCAGAAACTCAGAGATAACATGGAAATAAATTTCCGCCAGAGATGGGAGTCGAACTCGTAACCTTTCGCTCTAGAGTCAAACGTCCTACAACTGTGCCAACTCCGCTTTAAGATGAAAACTGAAGATTTACTTAATAATCACAAACATAACGAAATGTCACAAAAAATACTCCAGTTATTGAAAGCAATCTGTTGTTTTTTTGTAATGAGAAGTGAGAAATTTTGCGGTCACATCAATATCACAATGGGTAATTTTGTAGTGAAGGCAATTGTACCAAAAGTTCCATGTTATTGGCCTGAGCAGTGTGAAGTCTCATACGCAGATCAAAACACCAAGTTGACAGTAACTTTAAAAAGTCGGAATATAATTTTCAAACTGGTAAGTTATCTATTACAAGAATGTTGATTTTCATAATTACTTTTAAATAATGTGACTATGTTGCGGATTAAAAAGTTGTTTCTATGGCAACATTTGGATATTAAAAATGTAAAAAATTACTTAAACACCTGAAAGATTTCTTTCTTGTAGTGAAAGATCAAAGGTGGAGACATACGCTTTTTTAATTGTCATGGAAACTCCATAGGAACCTGTAAGCATTCATAGCTGCTTCAACGCCAAGTAAAATGTTTACATAAGGCATATTTAGACTTTTCCCTAATTTATAAATGTATTTCTTGATGGTGATACAATCAATCACTTTAGAATTTATTTGTGGTAAGTATGTTCTGCATATTTTTGTTATCGTTGGCCGTTTTGCTGAGGAAATGTCAGTTAAAAAGCCACTAAAAGATGGAACCAGTTGGTCAAAAGCATTGTGTTTTTTTATGTAAAGCCATAATATATAAACAATCATAAAATATTTATCATCGTACATAAATAAGTCTGGAACAAAGTCTGTGCAAGGAGGCAACTTTTGTGGATCAACCTTTTTCCTATCTGAATATAAATCTTGTACAGTGAATTAACTGGTTCCTGTTCACGGTACAGAAATATGAACTTCATTTAATCCAATATCTTTTTTCCTTTTTGAACTATTCCTTTTTTATTATGTATCCTTAATATGATTAAAATAGAATAGAACAACTAATAGAAAATATCTCATAATTATGACGTTATGGTTCAATAAAAAAATTTTAACTAGGAAAAAGTTTCTTTTCACAATATTTACAAAAAAATCACAATTTTACCACCTGACTGGATTTTTTGTATTGTGTTTTCAAATAAGAAAATGTTAAATTGACATTGTTAGAAATACATAACAAATTTTATTATGATTACATATGCTATATGGGTGAAATTGTTGGATATAATGTAACATTTGCATACAGTACTTTGAAGAGATTTTTACACTACTCCCTAGTTTAATCCCTGTAATTTCTGATTTCCACCTGCTCATACTCAAAACCATACTGATTCTTGCTCTTCATATGTATACCGTTCAAAGAATCACTAGGAAGATTTTTCCAAAAAAGTGACTCAAATATCAAAATTTACCTGGTTTAGTATCCTTTACCTACCTACCAATATATCCTTCTACCATCGATAAGTCCTACCTTAACTACCAAACAAATTTTACGCAGTAAATTCCTTAAAAGAAATTAAGATTTTTAATATCTGCTTTTTTGCTAAAAAGTATTAAACATGATTAAAAATTTCTGCTATTTTCAAAATTTTGGGGTTATTATGGATATTAGCTGTATACCTGCCAAGACCTAATTAATTCGAGTATTTTAATGTGGGGCTAACAAATAGAAGGACCCACGGGTTTGGTTAAAATTTGCTATCTTCAGAAAATTAAAAGAAAAACTAAAAAGAAATTTGGAGGACTGGAGCATTGATACCCGTACCTCTTGCATGCTAAACGAGCACTTTACCATTTGAGCTAAACCTTATTAGCAAAGTAAGTTAAAAAACAATTACTTTACCGTTCTATTTGCCCATTGTTTAAAAACGACCAATCCAAAACGATATTATGGTTATGAAAATCGTTGAATAATCGATATCTTTTGGTCAAGTTGTTTTTCTTCTAGCGGTGACCAATGAAAATGCTTGATTAAAAAATGTGTAAAATACCATAGAAAATCCATAAAATAATTGTAAAAATAAGGAATTTAAGGGTATTATTATAGAGATAAGGAACATATTAACTTAGCTGGTGGGACTAAAAGCCTGTTAAAACCTCAAAAAAACTGGGAAAGAGCTCAGTCAAAAAGAATTTTAGAAACAAACTGACCAATGGTAATAGAGAAAATGGTAACAAACCTGTTGCAAGGGCCATTTCTAAGTCTGCATCTTTGTCCACGTAAACATGACAAATTCCCTCAGCATGACCCATTACTGGGATATGTGTGCTTTGCTCCTTAATCTTCGCAATCATATCAGATGATCCACGTGGTATGACCAGGTCAATATCATCTTTAAGACTGAGTAAATCTGTAACTTCATCTCTACTGTCAACCTGAGAAAAAGAAGAACTTTCTTTTAGGTATTCCTATCTACATTACATGAATTATAAACGAACAAAAGGATTACATAAAATTACTACATCAATGAAATTATTTTCAAATATTTTTTTTTTAATGCAAAACAAAAATTACGCCTGTAAATTTCTTATCCATAAAGAATTTAACATAATTTATTATTTCAATGTCCTTAAAATTACAATAATTTCAACCCGTAAATAACAGTTTTCATGAGGTAAACGATTTCTGCAGTAAAAGAAATATAAACTATAGACCACTTATAATCCCACAAATAAAAGGTTTTAAACATATAAACCTCAAAAGTAGCAGTGTTTTAACCCTCTGCTCCAGTCTTTAATCCAGCAGGAAAAACAATTTTGATGACCTTATATCTTATACCTTATATCTCTGAAAATTTCTTTTTCCATTTTTTTTTCGGCTGATGAACAAATAAAAATATATACAAAGACTTTAAGAGTCACAAATTATTACGAGTGGCTAAGAATGTAACGTTTTCTTTTTTTAAAATAAATTAAATCTTATTTAGTTTGCCATATTTTGTGAATGGCATTCCATTGCATTGCCGGTTTTATATAGTTCCATGAAATTTTGTTAAAAAGGTGTCAAAAACTAGAAACTTCTTTAAAGGAAGAAAGTTGTTTTAAATCGCAAAACTTTGAAATTTACCATTTATTCTTAGAAATTGCAAAAAAAGTGCTTAATGCATAGATTCCCATAAAGCTAAAGTATTTTCTTTTTAAATAAGAAATAATTTTACACCAATATGCGCCTACATAATAAGTTTATACAGAACTTTTATATATCATTTCATTATACCTCTAAATGAAGCAATACGACGATATAATTACCGTATCTTAAGACTATGTCTTTGCAAAATTTGCATGATTTTTATGGAATTGAGCTAACGATTAGTTCACAGGATGATGAGAGACATAAGAATTATCAATTTAGAATCATTCAATGTATGTGATTTGAAATATTTCTAAATACAAAATCAATACTTGCTGTAATATCAAGCGATGTAAAACATAACTCATTATAAATGTAAATGAACTCTTTAGGCACATTTTACATTTACCCTCTGACACAGCAGCAAGCAAAGCGATGCAATTCTATTGCGAGAAATCAGTAAAAATTACCAAGTCAACCAAGAAACACAATAGTTAAAAATCAAATGAGAAGTAATAAATGGGAAATTGAAATATTTAATATAACAGAGATGGTGGCCTTCATATCTTCATAGTGTTCCTTTTTTATGACATTTCAGCCATGAAGTTATTATCGCAAGAATAATTTATTCATAAAATCTTAAACAAAGATTTAATTGCCTTGAATAAAGGTATATTTCAACAGATGCCATTTATTATTTTGAGCTTGAAATTCAAATAATAATCAAGTTTATTTCATGAAAAACATACAGCCATTGTGAAGATATGGTAATTAAAATATTTATTAATTTATAATTATGCCTAAATCTGAAGCCGTTTTACACATTTGCCTGACTATAGCTCATACAAAATATTACTTTCAATAACATTACAAGTAAGGAATAAATATTTTTAATCTTTAATTTCTCAAAGTACAGATCGTCTAATCTGTATTCATGATTTTTCAATGAAGTACTCCCTGGATTGGGTCACTCAACAAAAATTTATTGTATTCTTTAAGATCTTTACCAGCTTTTAATTCTAATTCTCTTTAAGCCAATAAGTTTTCAGATGAAAATGTTTATATTTTAATTGACTATTATTTTCAATTAGTATGACATTAAGTCATTAACACATTAAACATTCGTACTCAGGTTATCATAATTTTTTTCAAATTTGACTCAATTTCCTTCAATAACATTCAAAATTCAGTACTTTCACATATGCAATCAAAATTATAAACATCTATATGTTGTGGCAAATAAATGAAACCATTAGGTAAACCCCAAAAGATTATGAGAAATAATTAAAGCAACCTAGCAAAAAATTTAAGGAAGTGCTGCTTTGGAACAGCCAGTAGACCCTCCATACCATTCTTAGTGCTTTTAAAACCTTTTAAGAAGTTTCCTTGACTTGCATAACCTGCTAGAGAAACCAATATCATGTTTGCCATAATCTGATCAATTTTTCGGCAACCATTCAACCCACCTCGCCCTAAAATAATGGAAGGAGCTTTCTGAAAATCCCGTCTTGTTAAAGCCATCACTAGTCACTAAGCCAAGCATCTATGTCATGCTAATTCCTGGAAGACTCTAATTTTTTCACAGACTCTAGCTGGAACTTTCAAAGCCTTTCTTAAAACACCATAAATAACCAGAATTTGCAGCAGCCAATAACAATAAAAACTGCAAGTTCATTATCCTAAGTCCCTCAAATATGGTCCAAACTCAAGTTTATTTAAACCATCACCAAATACTTCAATTAGATTAGAATAAAATAATAGTTTTTAATAGCTCTTCTTTTTATTGACATTAGAGCATCTTATATGGATTACAACTGTGGAGATTAGTTTAAACTAACCATTAAATAAAGTAACAACAAACAGGCTTAAAAATCATACCTTTAATCACTGTTTAAAGAAACAATTTGTAGTTCTTAACGTAATTTTTGTTGCCTCTTTTGAAAATTCAGCTACTTTGTAAGCTTAATAAACAAAAACATTCTTAAAGTCTCCAGCGACCTCGTTATGCTGATTGATGCTGATAGAAAAATAATGACATTAGTTCAGTTGGTTTTGCGTAAATCAATTTGTTTCAAAGTGTCATTTGTGTAACTTTTTTTTTTTAAAGTTTTCTTCTGGAACTTGAATAAAGTTCAAAAAAACATTTTAAATTTATGAATTTTGAAAATTTCAGAAAAACATCGAGATTAATCTCCAACTAAGTAAGTATATCTCAACACTAAAATTAATCTCTCCAACTAAGTAAATATATCTAAACACCAAAATTAATCTCTCCAACTAAGTAAATATATCTAAACACCAAAATTAATCTTTCCAACTAAGTAAATATATCTAAATACCAAAATTAATCTCTCCAACTAAGTAAATATATCTAAACACCAAAATTAATCTCTCCAACTAAGCAAATATTTCTCAACAAAAGCATTAATCTCCAACTAAAAAAGTGTATCTCAACATCAGCATTAATCCCAAACTAAGTAAATATATCTCAACATCAACATTGATCTCCAACTAAGTAAGTATATCTCAAGACCAAAATTATTCTCCAACAAAGTAAACATAACACCAACATTAACCTCCAGATAAGTAATTATATCTCAACAATAACATTAATCTCCAACTAAGTAAACATATCTCAACACCAACATTAATCTTCAACTAAGTAAGTATATCTCCACATCAACATTAATCTCCAACTAAGTAAGTATATTTCACCATCAACATTAATTTGGAAATATCAGAAAATATCCAATTTTAATATAAAATCAGGATATTGTAAGAAAAGCCAGAACCTTATTTTGTCACAACCTCTTAAAGGGATTGAGGTTTCCGCAAAAAATGAATTAAAAGGATGATCTTTCAAAATCTGAGGAAAAATTAATGTTGTGAACCAGAATTATATTTCCGTCTTAAAATGTCAAGGTAATGTTTTCTCACATGCTTAACAGTAAATATTCCTGCTACCCTATCAAACTCTAATTTAAATTGTTCTGTAATGAAAAAATAAAAGAATGGGATTACAGGCCCTGTCTTTCTTATTCTCATGGTAGGTTCATTCCTAAAATGGTACATAAATGACATTATAAATAACCACTCTAAATAAAATGTAACCAAGCCAGTATTTTTCCTCTTTTAATGTTGATTTATAAAATTATGGGAAAAAATTGTATACACAATTAAATTCCATGGTGTATTCATAATTTTGTATATTTTATGGTATTAGGCAAAAATTAATTATATGCATTGTTATCTAACCATATCATTGTCTTTATTTCTCTATGTTTTATAACTTGCAATTCCAAACCTAAGCATTTCAATAGTCAACTTCCGATAGTTCCGATAGAAATTAACCCACGCAGACTTCCAAGTTTTCTTTGTAAGGCAGAACAAAAAATGATGCAGTTAAATAAAGGTATGTAAATGCAAAATAATTACCAGTGCTATAGCTCCCTCGTAAATCTCTGAGTCAAATATGCTTAGAGATTCGTGAACCAAAGAGAACAGGTATTTATTGCTGTGATATGCTTCTTTCCCACCTTTTAATAACAAGCCATTTCCACTAGCTATTGATAGTGCTGCAACCTGATAATAATAGTAAATAGTCTATATACATACAACCATATATATATATATAAACATATATATAATATATATATACATATGTATTCTACTTCGCTAAAAACCTTTTTACTCCTCAAACAAAGACTTAATTCTGACCTGGACTATTTTACGATTCTACCAAAGAGACATGTGTTTCAAAATAAATCAATGAACAAAAAAGTTTCTTAGTACCAATAAATTAATTAAATGACAATCTTATGCATAGAAAAATTCATAAGTGATTTGAAAAAAAATCACCTGTGGTAAAGCATCTGGTCTTGATTCAAAGATAACCATGAGTACACCAATAGGAACAGTTACTTGACACAGCTGCAAATTATCAGATACTTGTGTTGCTTTAACAGTTTTACCCAGAAGATCATAAGAGCTTTCTGCAATTTGACGAAGACCATCGGACAAAACTTTTAGCTTCGTTGGCGTTAAAGCTAAACGTGAAATAATTGCACCTGTCAGGATTCCTGCCTTCTTCGCTGCATCTAAATCTTTTTGATTTGCATCCAATATTTCTGCTTGTTTGTCAAGCAGTAACTGTGAAAGGTGGCATATCATTTCTGCACGTTTGTGCGAAGATAAATTTTGAACAGCTCTTCCACCAGAACGTGCTAAAATATATAGAGACTTAAAATCCATAGAAATTCACTAAAATTATATTTCAGACTGCTGAAAATAAAGCCAAAAATTCTAAGAAAATCTTTGACACTGCTTTCCGTATTTTCAGTAATGCAGCACCTCATAAAGCAATTCTGGCCATAAAAATGCAATATGATGTCAATATACCTCGGCAGTACCTTCGAAAATTGCTATGAGCTAAAGAAAATTTTGAAGGCTAAATTAATGATGTCTGATAGCTGTAAGATGAAATAAAATTTAAGGAGGCAAAACTTTACTACCATACCATTTGTTTAATTCAAAACATGTATGTGATAATTTAAGCTTTTTATAATTACCTAGCAAAAAAATTAAGCCTGAGAGAGAGAATAACATCAATAAAGAAAAAAAAATCCCTTTAATTTTTAAAAGATATTGCTTAGTTTTTCTTTGCCTTTTTTATTTATGTTATTAAATTCCAGCTCACTTGATAACTCGCTGAATATGTCAAAAAACAAAAATAATCAATTATACCTTTTTTGGCAAGAAGTTCAGCTGAAATTCCTTCGTTTTCAGCAACTGTAAAGAATGTACCAATCTTTTTGCCACAAACAATATCCGTAATGATGTTAGTTTCTTTGAAAACACCATTAGCAATTACAACTGAAACTCCTTCTTCCAGTGCAAATGAGGCAGCAGCTACCTGCCACAACAAAGAAATTTTACTTTAAGGGAACAGCAAGGTAATTTTATAAACTGACCTTACATCAAAAAGAAGTATTTATGAAAAAAACACTTAAAATCACTAAACACTGATTTATAATTGGAAGAAGGCAGATTTCTCATAGGTGTTGTTATTTAATTCTAACTTCGTTGCACTTACTACTCGATGCCTTATTTTTATTTTTTTGGGTATCAAAGACAAGACGAAAACAAAGTGAGGCCTTAAAATTGGTCTCAAACCTTTAGATAAATGTGCATCTAAGGTTATTTGAGAAAAACCACCCAGAATATTTTTAGTTTAAAAGTATTTACTTTATTTAGTGATATTCATCACTTTTGCAGATAGAATTCATTGAAACACTAATGAACAATAAGTAAGCAAATAAAATTAAAATCTACCTTAGACTCCATCCCTCCAGTTCCCACTCTTGATTTAACTTGGCTATATCGCACAAGATTTTGATCACTTGGTCGAAATATGCTTATCATTTTAGAATCACCTTCTCCTGGGGGACAGGTATAAATTCCATCAACATCTGACAGAATTATCAAAAGGTCTGCGTTCATCTGAACAGCAAACATAGCTGCAAGGCTGTCATTATCTTTTAAGCTGATAATCTAAAACCAAACTTTGGAAATTATAACTAAAAGGCAAAAACAAATCTTACATTAATTTAAAATATAATTAATAAGTATTAAAAGTATTAAATAAAAAAACATTTAAATGTATTATAAATGTCACCCTAAGAATTGAAATAAAAAGTAAAACAAACATATAATAGGGAATTATATAAAAAAAATTATGCAGTAAAAAGTTATTAATACATAGAAAAAAAAAGGAATTAATTAGTATTTATCTTTTTATAAAATTGTTTCTTTTTTTTTGTATGTAAAATTGTTACAAGTGCATGTCTTGAGAAATTAGCTTGAGAAATTGATTTTTAGAAGTTTATCTTATTCAGTGACATCAAAGCGCATAGTTTTATGACATCAGAGTGTTATGACAAATTTTACATACAATTTTTAGGTAATGACAATATTTAAAAAGCAAGCAAGAGATTGTTTATAATAAGTTTAAGGTTAATATATTTGTTTAATAGACAGAAAATCTATTCAAAAATAAAAATAAAATAACTTTAAGGTCTAGTCTGCAAAATAAACATAATTTGAGTGGATATCAAACAACATTTGTTTTAAATTTATTGTTTTGAAATATACGTGAAGCTTTTCTTGTGCAGAATTAGCAGAACTGCACAATACAAGAGGAGATTAAATTGCATACTGATCTTATCATTAAATTACTATATTTGGGTCTAGTACCGAAAAATTTTAACAGATGGCAATATGGTCCTCTTACTTCATATGAAATTTCTAAATAATATAAAATTTATTTCACTGCAGTATGAACTGTAAAAAATGTAATTTTGTGTGAAGTATCTTATTATTAATTGATGACTTCACTTGAAACATACTTGGGCAAATTTCTGCTATTCCGGAAAATCAAATTCTTTTTTTTAACACCATACCAGATTCAAGCAAGATCAAAGGAAAAGTTTTGATAAAAATTAAAATTCAGTCCTTGTTTTAGAACCAAGGCTACAAACAAGATTTTAAAATATCATTTTGATATTCCAAAGTAATTTTCAAAAAAAAAATTTATAAGTGAAACAAACTTGGTATAATGTAAATGATGAATTAGACTCTCGTTTCTGAATAAGCGTTCATCTGAAATAAGGCCATTAATTCTTGAATAAACATCAGGTTAACAAAAGTTAATTTAAAAAAATAAGCAAAATCTATGAATAAACATTAAGTAGTTGGTCTGTTAACAATGTTTTTAAATTCCTAAATAAGTCTCTCTATCATTTACAATATACAGGAGGACTTTATTTTATAAACTACTTACACCAGAAAGATCAAGATCTGAACTTGGTGGAGATGCCACAACATCATTAGCATTCACAATTGGGATACAGTGCATTTTAATCAATTCTTCAAGAGTAGCCTGGAGATTTTTACGACTGTAATCATTTTGAAAGTCCGGTTTAGTGACCAGAACCTGAGATAATCAATAAAAAAATTTCAACAATGGTTATGTCTTTTTTAATGATAAAGTAAAGTGACAACTATCTAGCATATGTTTTAAAAGTCTATATTTAAGTGGTTTGCTCAGTATTACTTTTTAGAAAGACTTATAGCATATAAAGCAAATTAATTCATAGTATTGCTTTTCGGAAATTTGCAAAAACAACTTTTCTAAGTCAAAATCAGGATAGTTTCCAGCCTTGCTGAGGTCAGGTGTCCAAAATCAGGCGAAAACCCATTAGGGTTAAATGATACCACATATTATCATATATTCGTACAATGCTAAAATATATGTTTTAAGCAGAATGACAACATTTTTAGGTTTAACCGACATGTTTTAATGTTTATGAAATATAAGCACCTTATATAAATATTCTATGTTTTATAAGGATCTTATCTCTCACAAAATAAACTAGAAAATATAATAAAAATCAACTTGATTATCTCATAGAGGAATCAAAACATCAACTTCTAGTTTAAAACCAGTGCTCTAACCACAAGACAAGATTATTATAAAACAAGTTTTAGTTTAATCTCTACTCCTATTCATGGTTATATTTAAAAATTAAAACTACAATCTATATGACAGGAAAATGAGGATATCTTAATATATATCTTATATATCTTAATCTTTAATAAATTTTAATTTTACTTTATTTTTAAAATTATTTTCATTCTTCTTAAAATCATACACGAACTGAAAAGTATTCGTACTCACACACAAACAAAAATATGTATACTCACAAACGAACAGAAAAAAAGAAGTAAACAGAAACAAGGTATGCATACTCACGCACATGAACAGAAAAAAACGAACTTATATGTTTTCGGTGTAGCACATGAATGTATATATTCATTCCACCGGGGAGGCAGTCAAAATTTTTTTTTATCCGTAATATTGTCACACGGGAGTCGCAGAAAATTGTTTTTCATTTTGCAGGCCTAAAAAAATAGGCATACGAGCGTTATGATTGCACGACATACTCTTGCTGTTGTATGCTGTTATTTTTTGCAGGTGACATCGTACACACTAATAACCTTGTTATAAGTGTCAAATAATAAACAACAAAATTGCAAAACAACTGTTTTTAAATGACGAACCACAAACGAAAAGTAAAAACAGTGAATACTCGTCCCAGAAGACTAAAGTACTTAAATACCAGAAACAGTTTGAGTTCTGGGATACTCCCAACCAAACGCCATGAAATGAAATCCACTAATTTAACCTAATCGTTAATTATTCATGAACTACCAGCCCTGTTAAAACCACAAAAACTTCAATATAATCACTTTGATGATATTTTTATGAACTTTATAATTTTTTTGATGTATATTTAATTGGGACACTTAATAACAAAAACAAATTAACAATAAAAAAAAAAAAAAAAAACTATTTCTTATAATAAATAATCTTATTTAGAAAGATATTATAAGCTTCATGCCAAAAATTTCAGTTCATTTAATTAGGTTTTGAACGTTGTACGTATATAAACATATTTTTGTTTTTAATTTTAATAATAATATTTATCAATATATATTAATAACATATTTTTAACTTAATAATATTGTTATTGCTGTTCATTTGATCAATTATCAAAACCGCTCC
>JAUZNK010001062.1:0-11782 GCA_035046665.1 Euphysa ruthae
TGTGTGTGACGTATTAAAGGACCACAATGGAAATATTGTTTTGACAGACAATTTTTGTGCTTATCCTTGCCAACTTTTTCCGTGTTTAATTGCTTACTGTAAATTTGTTTGGCAGAAAAGATACTTACTTACTTACTTACGTATGTCACTGTATTGTACCTTAGTCAAGAAATTGTTACCATGAAGTTTTTTTTTTTTAAAAAAGTAAAAGTTTTCCTTTCCTTTAAGCTAACGCCAATTTTCAGCTCAGTAGATTTTGTTTCAAATGTCTGGAGCACCATCCGCTTTTACCTTAGTAACAATTATACTTTTTTTAGAGAGACTTTTTAGATGGAAGCTTTCCACATAATAAGAAAAATCACTATCTGCATATGAGATGAATGCAATATTAGATATGCGTTTAGTTTGCTTCCACTCTCTTTTTCTAGAGCAAAAAATTACAAGAAAAACCTCAGGTAAACTTTCTAATTTGTCCTTCATATTGACAGAAAAATATATTCTACCACCATGGACGAAATGAACATGTTTTTATGCAATTTTTTAAGTAATTGCCTATTTAGAAACACTGAAAAATTTAAGAGATAAATTCATGAGATCTTTCCAATCACGGATAGTAATCACTAGACAGAATCTGATCTTTACAGGATAATTTATCAGTGCATGTCTAATATGTCAGTCCAACATCCTCGTATCACCTTAGAGATGAAGAAGTGGTATTAAGCTGGACATAATAAAATGGGGCAAGCCAGGTGCTTTTTCACAATACCTTGCTGAAAGTTCGTTAATAATTGAACAAATTCAAAATCTGTCCCGCAAATGGCATTAACGATCAAATCAAACAAAAGGAAACACGTTTGATCTTTTCAACGCGTTCAAATTAAGCTTAGTTTTCTATCTCGATATAGCCAATGAGGTTCTTATTATCTCTACCATTTTGAATAATTAGGTATAATTTTTTGAAATCGGTGCAGAGAAATTGCATGCTAAATGGCTTTGCGAATTTCTAACCAAGTAAACGAACAATCAAATTATACACAAAAGAAATAAAGATATATAAATCTATTTTTGATGGTTTGAAGATTTAATGTAGTTAATTAACTAAAGAATATCAAATAATTTCAATGATGGTTGAATCGATTTTAATGTTATTAATGCTAGTGTTTTATTAATTAATTGCTAATTGTTATTTGTTAATTTGCATACATAATTTAGAGATTTAATTATACTAGTAAAGTTTAAAAGAACAATAAAACAATAATATGGCGACATCATTTCCAATAACGCGTTTTCAGTTTTACATGGCGATCATTTTAACTATGTCTGCTTTGCTCTGTTCTGCAGTCTATGATCACACTAAGAAACCTCCGCATCCTCATATAATTTTCGTCACGCTAAGGGATATGGTAAGTGTTTTTTGCTTTCTTTTTTTTTCAAAGTTCTATCAAAAGAGGTGACAGAAATTCGTCATTAAGTCATTTTTAGTTGCTGATGGAATTAATAACAGATAAATTTACTTCTTACCAATGTTAAAATTCTTAGTTTCATTTTTAACTACTCAAAATTTGACCTAAATTCGATAATCAGTATTTTATTTTGAAAACATAATGAGCACTTCGTAGGGAAAATCGCATTTTCCAGGTCACAGACTTATGTTAAAAACTAATAACTGAAGATAACTAAATCTTATGGCCTTTCATTTTTTGATAAATTTTAAAAATTTTCAAGGTGGAATTATTGCGGAAGATCCATATCAGCTTAATTAATTTAGTAAATGTTTAAAAACGAAATTTTAGTTCTCTACCGATCCAAAATTGTAAAAAACAACTCAGTTTCAATAAAAATAAATTAGTTTTTCGAAAACTTTTGTAGAAGTTAGGAATTAGCTTTATCAGATGTATTTTGCACGGGGTGTGGACGTAGTAGGGAAATAAACAAAAAGAAATGCACACGAAACAAAGACGGGAAATCAATTGTGCGCTGATTTCAACGCTTGATTAATCAATCAATTAAAAACAATAGTTTCAATTTACACTTGAAACCAATTAACTGCCAATTAATGGGTTTAAACAGATTAAACAATTTGTTTAACATTGCAATAAAATTAATGTTAACGGGATTTTCTTTAACATATAAACAAATTACCAATAGAAATAAAATCAATTTTCAATAATTGAGTAATTTCCATGTTTTCGTAAATCAATTAATGCTCATTCATTAAATTTTTTACTAATTAATGCACTATTTTATTATTGATTGATTAGCGCGGTTAATTTAATTTCACACCATATACATCCAGATATAAACAAACAACTTAATTTGAAACCAGTTTTAAATTGAGAAATGATTTATTCTATCTCATAAACTATTCTAACGAAGATTCGCAATATTTGAATATAACAAAAAAAAAAAAAAAAAAAAAAAATGAAAATCATCCTCTTAAAGAAAATCGTGCTTTTTATAGTCTATATTTCGAAGTTTCCAACAATCTACAATAATGGAAAAAATATTTTGACACTTATATGCAATTAAGACACCTTAATAAATGAAAAAAAATACCACAAGCAGTTAAAAATACGGATACACCGCCCTTGGTACACTTAAATTTAGGTTAAATTTTTATCTCTCACTGCCTACCATAAACCAACACACTGATCAATACCTAAATTTCAACTCGTACTATTCAAATTTTATCAACGAAAGCCTCATCAACTCTCTCTTCTCCCTTGTCGTGGAAATCATTACAGATCTATCCGACCTTGATGCAGAAACGAACACATAACAATTTTCCTACATGCCAACAACTACTCATGACGGTTCATCAACCAATTATATTCACAGTCAATAAGCCAAACCATTCTTCAACTAAAGAAGATCCAATCTGTTTCGTTACTCTACCATATATTCCTATACTCAGCAAAACTCAATGGCGACACTTAAATCAGCACAGTATCCGTACATCATTCTATTCTCTTCATACCCTTCGAAATCTACAATGTCACTAAAAAAAAAACTCGAAAATAATGAAAAAACAAACAACGTCTATCATACACCATGCAGCAACCAATCAAGTCTCAATCAACGAATTAACGAAAACCAACAGGTGGTTAAGGAAGGGGATACAACAGGTAACGTAATAGCTCATCATTGTTGGGAAAAGAATCATCATTTTAACAGGGAGGTAAAAACAATCATCGTTACCGGAACTCATCTCGCAAAATTATAGAACCGATTCACTTTCTACAAAGTCGAGATCGCATAAACCACACATCATACACGCATCCTGAAAGTCTCCTGCCGTAAATAAATTTTTCCTTGATAGTCCGAATACGAACGACCGAACTTGTCAGTCCGCTATATCCTCATTTCAACATGCTAATTCATTTCAATCACTACATTTCCATCACTTCCGCAATTTCGAGTTCATAAGAATATGTCCAACTGTAAAAAAATAGGAACCTTCCCCTTCAGTTTTTCTGCAACCATTGATATTCTTGCCCAAAGTTTGTTTGTGTGAGGATTTTTGTTAGCGTTTTATCAAAAATTAAAACTTTAATTAAAGGTTGTCAGTCGTCGACATACAAGCTAAAATAAAATTTAAATATAGAAAGAATAGAATAAAAGTTTCTATATAAGTTATTTAAGAATAAAAATACAAGAATCAAGAGAAAAGCTTATCACTAAAATTCTATACAAAAAAGAGGTGATGCAGCAAAAGTAAATCAAAGAACCATAACGGCAAATTAAGAAAAAGAAAAACCAGTTTATCCAAAATTGGTTGACCGAAAAATTTGAGAAATAATTTATCATATTTCATAAATAATTTTCACAAATTTTGGCGAAAACGACGCTAAAGATCAGCACAATTGTAATATATGTATTTCAACATTATCATTTCCCAGAAATTTAAGACTATTAAGACTAAATCGAACCGTGAAATAAATTCTTTAAAAAATTGTTTAAAAAAAAAATTTAAGAGTTATCAATGTTCAAAGAAATTATCACCTTTAAAAAACAAAATTTCTCAAAAAAAAATTTCTCGTTGCAATTATTCCATATCGTCCTGTCTGCTATAATTGAAAGATTATATTCAAACTGGATTTGATCTTGAAAAGCTCACTGAAATTTCTTAGACTTACAAAATGTCTACACAATAGATTAGAAAATTCTATGAAAAAGAATGGTGTATTCAAATTCTACAATCAGCATGATTTTTTTAATTAAGTCATTATTGTGCGATCGAAGTTTTTTGAGGCAAATATAAACCTAGCTTTTTCTAATCTAAGCAATGTAAGTAGCAGAGATCTGTGGTAGTGATCTTTTTTCGGACCATCACTCTTTTTTTCAGTATTTGGTAAACGTTTATTTTTTATTGTTGTATATTAAAAGGATTTTTTTGTCTGTCGAAAAATTATTGGTATAAATTTATAGGTGTATATATATATTATACCTAATACCATACGCCCAATTTTTGTTTGCAGTCGCTAGCCTATCAAAAGCATGTTCTTTTATTTCATTTATTTTATAACTATAGGGTTGGGATGATGTTAGCTTTCATGGCAACCCCGAGATTCCAACACCAAATATTGACAGAATAGCAAATCATGGCGTTATATTACAACAATACTATACAACTCCTAATTGTGAAGAATCCGTTTCATCATTTCGTACTGGAAAGCACCCTGTTCATTACAGTGAGCCAAAATCATATTTTACAACATATCGGTTTGACGCGGGATTGTAATGGGTTTAGAGAACTTTGTTGAAATTTGAATTTCAAATAATTTCTCTTAAATAAATATTTAAAAATTGTAAATTTCGCGTAATACGTAGGCATTCCCGTGCATATCTAAATACAGTTACTAATTATATAAATAAAATACAGTTACTTTGAAAAAAAATAAGCGATTTATTTAATGCAATGCAGTTAATAACTTCTATTGCTGATGACTGTATTTTTTTTATATTTGTTGGTTTTTTCTTATTTCTCAATTTATTTATCTTATTCTATCATCGGCATAATTTCCATCGGCTTGAATTTATTAGTGATTTTTTGTAAATTTGTTATTTATTGCTCTAATGATACCACGAACTTAATTCACGTGGAAAAATTGATTTAAAGTTCATGTAAAATATCAAATAATCTTAAAGTACATCCATTTACTGCAAAAGAAAAATCCTAATAAATATGAGTTGAAATTGGAACAAAACAAAATTTGAAAGATATATTGTACAAAATTGTACCTTACCTTAAAAGAAAAAAAAAAAAAAAAAAATATTAATAACAATAAGGCTTTCGTTTTTAATCTAAGACTTTTTCATGGCTCAAAAGTAAAAAAAAAAAAAAAAAAAAAAATAGAAAAAACCGCAGTGCAATCTAATATCTATTTTGTACAATAAATTTTTTAGGGAAATCTGCTGAAAGTGGAGAAGACGCACGTGTTACTTACGATATATGGAATTACTTGGATATTCAAAGTTACGTCATTAGAGAAGTTGGAGCTGTAAGTTACGATAATACTTAAACGTCTGAAAGAACAAGGTACAATAGTTGGTCTAGAAGGTTCTAAGATAAATTACATATCTAACAGACAGTTCTCACTAGGAAACCTCTTCGATATACCATACCATGTTTATACCATACATTAATCTTTGAACCATTACGTGGTCAGATTTGGTAGTACATGTGTGTAGCTGATTGTTGCAAGAAATAGCTTTATATATATTAAAATGATTTTGACATCACAAGCAATATCAATTCTTTTACCCTTTTTTTTCTAGTTGGGTGTTGTTGCCATTTCTTAAAATTTTGTTTTTGCAGAAAATAAAATTTTCTCTGAGCAACTTAAGCCCACCTTATGACGCTGTGTTAAACTCTAACTTTGTTTAAACTATACTCAACTCTTCTTTTCACTATAATCGAATACGAAGTATTTTTTTCTTTGCTAGAGCTATGGCATTAAAGTGACAAGTCCGTACTAAGTTAGGATTGCCAAAACTTTTGCGATTTTCGTCTAGAAAATCACTTTTAAACCACGCGTCAATTGTGACTTTGTGCTAAAATTTGATAAAATTCCAATATATTATGAACAAGATTGTAGAAGATATCGATGTTATTATAATAATGTTAGGATTCCATTTAACAATCGATAAGTGGAGCCTTTGAAAAATTAGTTTTGATTAAAGCAAATGTCGAACTTCGATACTTTTCAATTGGTCAGGAATATTTTTGTCGGTAAAACTTCTGGTCAGGAAAACGTCTATCGAAGATATGTCCTATGTATACACTCGTGTTTTTTTGTTCTAATATTCGTATAAAGGGTTATCTTTAGGGTTCACCTGATTAACACAAAAAGTGGTTTTTAAACATTAAATTTACCACTATTTCAGATTGATTGTGGTGACACAGACATTCCATTTTATCCTTGGGATGTAATCCAAAAAGCAGAGAATGTTCTTCGTGAACAGGACCAAATATACCCTCTATTTCTTCAAGTAAATTTTCCGCAATTGCATGCAGATTACCCTGAACAGATTCCAGAAGAA
This sequence comes from Euphysa ruthae, assembly GCA_035046665.1. Taxonomy (NCBI): domain Eukaryota; kingdom Metazoa; phylum Cnidaria; class Hydrozoa; order Anthoathecata; family Corymorphidae; genus Euphysa; species Euphysa ruthae. The sequence goes on from JAUZNK010001062.1 coordinate 6,544, forward strand.
TATTTAATAAGAGCCAAAAGCATACCTTTTGAAGCAAGGAAGATTTACGCAGGTAGTTTTATTTTGAAATATTCAAGTCTTAAATAATAACGGCTGCTCAACCACCTACCATCATGTGCAAAATATCATGAGACTTAGACTTATATGCCATTAGGACACCTTATTAATTGAAAAACAAAAATACCACAGGCAGTTAAAAATATGGATACATCGCCGTTGTTTTATTCAACTTTAGGTTTATCTTTCGGCTAATCGACTTAGAACTTAAAAAAACAAAATAAAAATTCTCTGCTAAATCTAAGGGATGAAAGTAACAAGTTCGTACTTATTTGGGTTTGTTGTTTACTTATTGTTTATTACTTATTTGGGTAGAGGGACCACAATGAAAATAAGGCTTTGGCTGTTCTTGTGCTTATCCCTGCTATCAATACCTGTTGTTTAAAATATATTGGTATGCAGTAAAATATATATATTTTTTTTTTTAAACGACGTTCTTAACATTTATTTTGTAAATTTTTTATTGATAGTGAATAAATACTTACTTACTCACTTATCATTTTGGTAAAGAAAACTATTTTTACAACATGTGTCAAATATGAATTTGTGCTAAATTTAGATAAAAGTCTCATATAATATGGCTATGATTGTTTTTAGAAATATTACAATCATTTTATGAATGTAAAAACATTTCCTGAAAGTTCTTAAGAAATTAACGTATAAAGATCGTCAGCTAATAAAAATCTATTTTTAACATCTAAGAAAAATTAATGTTTTACTTGATGTCATATGTCATGTCATTTTTGTTTGCGTAATTTATTTCTGTAACTAGCCATCTCCTTTTAAGTTTATTAAAAACACTAGTAAATTCGTATATCATCTATTCAGACTAAATAAGAATCAATTTTAAATCGTGACATTATTGATATAGCTTATATTTTCTTTGATTTTTCCAGATTAATATCATTATTTTCTACCCCTTCATGATTTATTGGAACACGAAAATTTTCCAGGTACAATTCTTAGGTGGGCATTGTTTAAACAAGTTCTGGCTAATAGTAACAATAGGAGGGTGACGTCTTATCAATTTTTAAACTATTTTTTCAATTGTTTGGTTTCACTTTTTATTTTCTGAAATATAGAAATTTTCAAGTCGAAATTTCTTTATACGCAGATAATTTTTCTTGTTTTATATTATTTATCTCTACACACATCAAAAACTTTTTATTTTGTTTACAATTTTATTTTCAGGTTAATAATTTTGAAATAGTATTGATCACCTGAAAGGTTAATGAAATAATTTTGGTATTTACCAGTTATTATTGGCGAGTTTAACAATATCTTTAGTATCTAAAATTTTCGATATCGCTTTTCCCTTAACGTTACCTTTGTGCTCACTCCTGGAAGGCAATTGAATCATCTTTAGTCGGGCAAAATTTAGGTTTACTACTTACCTATTATTATGTGGTCAATATCATTTCAATATTCTTGATTTTCATTTTTAGAATTTTAATTAAAACATAATGATAAAAAATAAAATTTCTGTCGATATGCAGAATATTAGTTTTGGTACATATTTTATTTTTAAATAGTGAGTAACTTACGCAATAACGAACTCATTACATATATACAGGTATGGTGATGCAATTAGATAGAGCTGTTGGCCATCTCATAAGAATTTTATATGATACCGGTATCCTACATGACGCTATACTTATCTTTACCACGTTGACAGGAGGTACAAAGGGTAACAACTTTTACACGTGGCCATCAACCTATCCGTTTAGAGGAGGAAATGGTACTTTATGGGAAGGTGGTTCAAGATCACTGGGATTTGTTTACAGCAACCGCATAGCAAGACGAGGTAAGTAAATAGTTAACACTACCATGTCATGTAGGAAGATTAAGGCTATATTATATTGAATTTAGCATCTTGCTAAAACAATGAGATCGGCAGAAATGCAACTCCAAGTTCATTTCAGGTTTCCTGTTCTGATATGGTCAAAGCTAAAAAATTTAGACTATCATTTTAAACAAATTTATGAGAGGGAGAAACCGATGCATCCCCCTAACTTTTGATAGAATGAATAAGAGAAAATAATGTAGATTAACTTTAGCAGGTGCTTTTTGAAAATTTGGTGGTATAAAACTCAAATTCGGGGATAATCAAAATAATAGTCATAGAAAAGATAACTAAATCTGCTAACACTAAAAACTACTCTTGTTTAAACTAACCAATAATAATCTTTCGAGCTTTAAAAATCAGCAGTGTTTGAAATAGAAAACTTAAATATTTCTTTAGGAAGAGTATCGTATGGCCTTGTTCATATCAACGATTGGCTACCAACAATATTTCGACTTGCCGGTGGAAACCCTGAACATGTCGTTGAAAGTGATGGAATGGATGTATGGGATTCAATAAATAACGATGACTATTCTCCCAGGTAATCAAAAATTCGTGAGAAATTAAAATAATTTCTTTTTTTAATGCAAGTTGTAAACAAGAAAATAATTTATCTAAATTGTAAAAATTGGTTAGGAGTATGTTAAATCTGTTTTGATGTTTGTGTAACTTATGTTGGGAGAGGATTTGTAAGAAGAACGCAAGTGCGGTTTGGCAAATATAACTAGAATCATTACAACGTGGATATTAAATAGAGAAAAAACGGAGTTTGACCCACTCTAGAAATAGACAACTAAGGTTATGTGCCAATTGCATGTGGGAAATAAATTTTTGGAAAAAAGTGACAAAATTTGAGACAGTTAAAATGCTAAATTTTTATTTTTCTCCAAAGATCGAATTATTGTTTATGGGCTTAAATAGAAATTTTTGTAACCGCAAATTGAGGACATAATCAAGGTGTCATCTATATATCATTATCTGCGAATTGTTAGGGTATTAAAGAAATTACATTTTTTGCAATTCTTATTTAAGTGTTTCTCCTGGAGTGGGTTACTCTCAAAAACTGAGGAAATATATTATTAAAAGATTTTAAACCGTTTTTTACCATACATCACAAAAAAGGGATTTTGCAACCGAATATTTACCCAGGGGTGCGATTTTTTAGATTTAGAATGTTCCTCCAGGGATAGGGATTTCCCCAATCACAAACCCACGCCAGGGAGCATGAGCAGCAGCCTTTAATAATTTGAGTATGTAAAATTTCAGCAAAATGAGAGGTAAATAGATACAAAAATTTGTCACACATAGTGTTGACTTCACCATATCACTACCATAGCAAAGCGCTGATGTAACATTAAAATAATGCAAATTAGGGAAGTAATTTCTATAACCTTTGTTTATGCTTAATTTATAGAATGGAGATTTTGTATGGGATAGATGGAATAAAAGCTGCAGTACGTGTTGGTGACTTCAAGCTAATAACTGGAGAGAATTACGTTCCATTATCACCAAGACCTTTAGCAAAAGGCGAATTAGACAATTTAATGAAACCTGTTACGGTCTGGGATAGCGAGTTAGAATGCGCTAACTACCCCGATGCTATCGGTTGCTGGCCAGATATTGAGCCTTGCTTATTCAACGTTAGATTTGATCCATGTGAAAGAAACAACGTTGCATACTATATGCCACAAACTGTAGAAGCACTTTCGTATACTTTAAATAAATACAACGTATCAGCTATTTACAGAAATAAGCGAGACGTAGAGGACTGGGACAGCAAATATAAAGATCTATCTCTAAAGTTGACTTTAATAAAACTAGAAAAGAGTAGGAAATCGTTAGATAGAAGTAAAATAAGAAAATAAATAATCCAAAGAATATTTAAACTCAAAAATTATGAAAGTGAAGAGTTGGTTTTGCGGAACTTATACGCATATAGACACTAATGACGCAAGTTTTACTCAATAAGTTCAGACGCTATAGGTTAATAAAAAAACATGCTTTAGAGTTGTTTGAATTAGACTACACCTAATATCAGCGTAGTTTAAATTTCGGGAAAAAAACCCGCATCCGCCTTCTACCTACCTCTCTAGATGTTTTGTTAGTTTTATACATGTACACCGTTCGTTGCTGCTGTGTTCGCTCTCCGTTATTTATTTAGTAATAAACTATAAAACTGTATATTAAAACATTTATTTTTTCATACTTACTTGTGAATAATATTTATTCTGGTACCTGTTTTCATTTTATATATATTGTTGAGAATTATTAATTTAAAGTTACATTTATTTGCATATAAATTAGAAAAATTTTATTTCCCTCAACATCGTTCGCATTATTTATGGATATTCTAATTTTTTTGAATTTCAGAAAAATTGTGATAAATTTGAATTGTTTTAAAAGTGCTGCGATGGAGTATTTCAGACCCGTTATATAAATTTATATGGATAAATAATAGATAATAAATATAACTCAGTTGGTAACACATATGTCTCCCAACCGAGGCCGGTATTTTTCAATAAAGGAAGTAATAGGGAAGAAACAAAAGAACTATCAGAATATACATTTTCAAGTTATCAAAAAACTTTTTTGGGTTGTGACTGGTATTTTAACCCCAGCTATAATAAGGTTAATAGCCATTTTCCATAAAATTTCTAAACAATTCGTGTAGATTATAAAATATTTATTTTGAATTATCTTGGCAAAACCATTATTAAATTAAAAAAACCACCCACCCAAGAAAGCTTGTGCCACTTTCCTTGATTATAGGAGTTTAAAAAATTTTCCACCAAAGTTTTCTCGGTGACCTCCGTAAGTTCCAAAACTCTTACAACGAAGCACAAAGTAGTAAAAAAACATTGAAAACAAACTTTACACTTCAAACATTTTTTTGCGTATTAGATTTTTGTTTTTAATATTCTTTACATTTTACATGAAATTGTTGATGCATAGAATACAACATTTCGTTGAGTTGCCAATAAAGAAGTACAACAGGCACTAAATTTAAGGAATCCCTTTGTAGTAAGCGTTTTGTGATTCTTTGAGATATTAAGCGAATAAAAATTTCCATCCACCCTATTTATATTTGTTTTGTACACAAATTCGACTCGCCCGTTTATTCTACCCATCACGTTTATTCATCATTTATTCGAAATTCGAGAGTACAAGAAAAATAAAAAACGAACTTTTCGAAATCTAATATTTTTGTATTTACATTCAAGATAAAATTATAATATTTATTCAAAATAACTATTTTAGACACACACATATATATATATATATATATATATATATATACACTTATATAATTCTTTCATAATAAATTATTTTGAATTTCCA
>JAUZNK010001073.1:0-11780 GCA_035046665.1 Euphysa ruthae
CTTTGGTTTAATCTGTTTTTGTGTGTGATGTATAACAGGACCACAATGGAAATATTGTTGTGACAAACAATTTTTGTACCTATCCTTGCCACCATTTGTTTTTATGTTAGTGTTCTTTTATTATTATTATTATTTTTTTTTTTTTCTGTTGTCTTGTAATTTTCATAGCTAATGTATATTTGCTTGTGGCAGAATAAATACTTACTTACTTACTATTCCATTATTATTAATAAATAAGACAAAATATGAAAAAAATAGGCACGAATTTAGGCAAAAATTTCTGCCTAAAAACTTGCTTATTATAGAGAATTTTTCGCGCCAGAGAATGTTTTGCTTCAGCAACAATATAAAAAAAATTTTTAATTGTTGCTTAAAAACGGCTATTAATCAATGACAAGAATAGCTCAAGAAAAGCTTACATCTTTTATACATCACTATATAACGTTCCGTTAAAAACAGGGAATGTTTTTTTGAATATGTTAATACCTTTACTGAACTTAATATATTTAATCAGAAGATTCCAATGTGCCAAGAAAAGAAATGGAACTGGTTTTAAACGGTTTTTTTAAAGCCAGGCCTGTGTCAGTGATGTTCGTAGGGCACTTTTTTATTAAAGTGGTTAAAGATCACATTGACGTTTTTTTCAAATTGATCAACTTATCGTATTGAACTTCATTGGTTCAATGTGGTGTCAATTTCCTGGCTGAAGTTTGGTTCTTAAGGCTCTATTCAGTCTTGGATACCTTGCAGAAGAAGTATAACCAAAATAAGGTTGAACTAAAATTGTCATCTGGTCGACAAAGTCATTAAAGCATTTGACTTATGAACGTTGTAAGGCATGATATGTATTGCCTTACGGTTTCACGTTTTTTAAGTTTATATTCACTTATAAATAAAGTTAATTCATTGCTGAAATAAAAACTTCATTTATCGCCGATAAACCATTTATAAAGATTTGTACAATCTAGATTTAATCTGTGCTCTATTTTTCGAACATTTTGATGCTGAAAAAAAAGGAAACAGTCGTCGCATATATATTTGAGTTATAATTACAAAAGGCAACAACGAGGTGAAATCTATTTATATGGCAAAATGGTTGATAAACTGATCAAAACCTTTGAAAGTCCCCATTTCTCTGGGTATATGGTGATTCTTTTGGGTTAGCATCTAAATCTCAAATTTTTGCATAAAATCTGCTACCGCCAGGTTAAGACTTGAGTATCTTCTTTTTTTAACGTGAAAAAACTTCAAGCATTAAATTATTATCATAAAATCGAGCTGAAATTTTCTATTAAATCAATATTTGTAATTTATCGGAAAAAGTCGATTAATTTTAGAAAAATGGTTAATGATGAGATAATAAATTATAATTATATTAAAATAATAATAATTTAAATAATTAAATCTATATGAAAATAAATAAAAAACACAATAGTTTTAAGGATATAGCACAAATCAGGTTTATGATTAATTAATTGTGGGAGTATATTTGTGTTATGATTAAATGGTATATTTTATACTTGTCAAAAAAAAAAAAAAAAAAACGAGCACTGGTGGGTGCGGTTATCAAAAAAAAAAAAAAAAAAAAAAAAAAATGAAAATCGAGAAAACAAAAATCGCTCTAAATTTTGGTGTGAGCAATCTATTTATTACGCCTTATCATTATTCTATGAAACACACACATCCAAAGAAAACTCTGAGCCCCACCAAATCTATCCAGAAAAGTACAGCAGATATTTTTTCGAGACAAACCAGAAGAGTTAGCTTCGCAGATGAATACGGAAGGGAGCTGTGCGATGTGAAACATTTTATAGATAATTTTGATCTATGTTATAAACCGATATTGGCTATTCCTCCAGCCACTGATGACATTATTTATAAAATTGTTTACGATGAAACGCGTTTATTTCTTAAGCACGTTTGTATGTTAGTGTATGGATTAAAGTCAAAAGAAAAAGTGTTTGGAACAGTTGCAGTGAGAAATTTCTCCTTTGAGAAGAAAATATTTGTAAGGCTCACTTTGAACGAGTGGAAGACATATGAAGATATACCTTGTAAATTTCTGCAGCAAGAGCACAATGGCGAAGTTGACAGGTTCGTTTTCACAAAGAAACTGACTGGTAAACTTGTTTCTAGCAAATTGATGAAACTAGCAGTTTGTTATAAAGCTAACGGGGATGAATACTGGGACAATAATTCTGGTTTAAACTATCAGTTTAAAAATTTTTAAGTAAATTATAAACAAATTATATTTTGTAAATAAATTTTTATATCTCAAGTGTGTAAAAATTTATTATATTAGTATTTGTATAATCGGTGTAAATAGGATGTAACTAGGAGAGTACCGTTTTTTCGTACTGTATATATTTTTTCTTTTTGTAAATCATACTTCTTTTTACAATTACCTTGTTTAATTTTTATCTCAAACTTTCTTTGGTAATCTTTATTTTGTCAGAATATAATTTTTTTGCATCATAACCCTCCGTTTAAAAACCACTCAAAAATAATAAATAACCTGAAAGAAAAATTTAGGGCTCATTGTATACTACCACTTCTAAAAAATATATCATCAACTAAAATGCAGACAATTAAAAAAAAATTTTTCCGAAAATTTCAGATATTCTGGTAATTAAAGACACTTTTCAAGAGGAATGCCGAACCATATTTTGAGGCATTTTCTTTAACCCTGACAAAGGCTGCATGCATTTGAAAGTGGAGAAGCGCAAAACAACTACGCAGTGTTAGTAAATGTCACCCGAAGAAATTTTTTGTCTAAAGGTATTCCTGGAAAAGGTTCTGAAACTACAAAACTAGCATCGAAATCCTCGATCATTGAAATGAAAGTTTTGAGAAACAGTAAAAAAATCAAAATGCAAGATTACTTACAGACTTTTATTTTAGATGTTTGACATTTTTGTTGAAACTTAACTATGTGTGTGTGTAGTCCACATGAGGCCTTTACTTAACAGATTCTTGCACAGAATATTCATTTGCGAAGTGTTTACAGTGATGTAATAAAGAAATATATAGGTATAATAAAGCAATAATACTTTTATAAAAAGTCTTGTTAATTTGTATATATGATAATATTGGGTAGAACATATTTTATAGATGGAAAGCGACATTTATTATGCTACTAGTTATAATAAAGACGAATAGGTTGGCAATTCGAAATACGATTTTGTAATTTTAATTACATGTTTCAGTCTTATTTGTAACAGAGTAAAGATAGTATCACAAGATGATAGGGATAATGTAGCGAAAGAAATACTGTATCATCAATATGTATTTCCTTCAGAGTATGAAGTTTTATTAGAATCTCTTGCTGCTTTTTCAAATTCTGCATCGAGTTGATACCTTTTAAATTTGTTGTTTAATAAAGAAAGAAAATCAGTGAAGATGGGGCATGTTTTTAATCCAACCTTTCAAATAAATGTTGACATGTACACTGATGTAGAAAAAAAAATATTTTTAAAAGTGATTGCAAGGGACGAGGAGTTGAGAGTCCAAGAGAATATCCGAATCAAGTAAGTTACATTATCGGACAAAATTATCGGAGTCAAGAGTTTCCAATTGGATGAAATTCTATTCACGTAATGATATTTCCTCTGATAGTATAGATACACTAAAATATATAAATAAAGTACGATTTTCTCTGTCAGCATAGATACTTTTTGACAATTAAAATATAATCTTTACCTCTTTGGTGCTTGCAAAATCTTCTCGCTTTATGACCATTACTTGATAAAGCTTCTCTAACAATTTTTATAGTAGGTTTAAATTCTAAATTAACGAGTTTGTTATATTTTTGTAATCATAAAATACTCTTTTTATAATAGATTTGATAGGGGAAGGAAATCCTAAATTGTTGATTTTACTAGAATTTGGCTTTTTTTCTAATAACTTGGAATTATTGCAATAAAACTATTATCGATATTTTAGCGAAATTTTTTTTTTCTTAACATTTATCAAAAAATACTGAAATCCCAAACAGATTAACCCTACGAAGAATATGATAATGGTTTAAATGTGGAAAAAAATTTCTAATGAATGTCATAAAATGAAAATTTCGGACTTTACTATCCTCTGTCATTAAATTTGCAAAATGCATGTAGAACCACTGATTTATATGCAGAGAACGGTATGGTTTCATACTACATTTTTTTTTTATTTTTTGAAAATTAATAATAAATTAGCAAATTGGCTAAAATTTGAGTTACTTAGCAGTTTACAAGCTTTACAGTTCCCGCAAGGTCAGATTAGTTTTTTGTAGGTCACGAATTTGAAGTATGTGGTGGTGTATATTCTAGGAATTTCGAGTTGTTTCTGGTTTTGTAGATGGGGGTGGAACGCACGCATGACAAAACGATCAAAACAATTTTTTTTTTCGTGTTACTTTTTTTGTAGACGATTGTAATTAATTTTCGTTACAGATAAGGGTAGAAATTAAAAGTCTATCCTGTTGTAATGCGTAATTTCTCATTTTGTTAACACAATTTTAAACGATATGGGAGAAGTTTTTGATCCAGTTGTAGAAATAAATGCTGAGAAGTTTACTGATACTGAAAGAGAGATTCTTTTGAAGGTTGTTGCAAGAGATGAGGAAGTCAGGATTCAAGAAAAAGGCAAAATTGAGTAAGTCAAAAATTGTTTTTCTTTGGTGATCTTAATATCTAGCATTTACCCATTATAACATTACTTACTAATATATGCAATACGGCATTTATAAACTAATTTTGCAATTCATCAATATTCTGAATTCATGATACTGGAAATTTGAAGTGTTAAATTTAAGTAGATAGTTATTGATCTGTTGAATACTCAGTTATAGTTGTCTGGCTTCGAGTGGATAAGATCTCCAGATGATCCTAGAGCTGTGGGTTTGAAACACCCACCTCAGAACGAATGATTTTCAAATAAATCGGAGCTCTATAAGTACACCATCCAAAGCCAAGCCTATTATGGGTCTTTCATAAATAAATTTGTTTGAAAACTATTTGTTAGCCCCACGTTAGAATACAAATACATTGTGGAAAGACATCTTTACTTTTTTACTTTACTGCTGCACACCCAATACAATAGATACTTGGGTGGTAGGTATGAATTTACAAAATAGTCAAAAAGAAACTTAATAAAATTGTGATTGTTCATGCTTCAGGATTGATTAGCATAATTTTTTTTTTACAAATCAATTTTAGTATAAGGATGCCACAAGCCTTTTTAAAAAACAATAACTCACAACAAAGCATTGGATATCAAGTGAAAGACTAAACCATGTGATTTCTGAAAAGGTCTCATTTGTCTCAATAGCTGCTATGGTTCAATAGCTATGACTGTTTGAAATCACAAATTTCATCAATTTTCCTGTCAAAATCTCTTTACCTTCATGACACGAAAGTTAAGACAAAAATGTGTTTGCAGGTGGTAGAATTTGATATATCGCATTGTAATTCAGCCAAAAAAATTTCAAACGACATGAAATTTGACACGTAGATGCAAAAAATAATTTCTCACAAAAGACTAGAATTTTTTAACAGGAAAGGATTTTGTTGGTAAATTTTGCCATATTGTGTCATAACTCAACCAAAAAATTCCAAATAACAATAAATTTCATAAATAGATGCTAAAAACAATACTAAACAAAAAAGCAAAAAAAAACGTTTTGACTGAAAAATAAAGGAGCATATCTACAACGAGTACATGGGTGGCGTGGACAAGATGAATATGATTCTTTAGCTTTACTGCTCAAAGATGTGTACAAGAATGTGGTATCTTAGAATTGCATTTCATCTCTTTAGCCTCACTGCAGTAAACAGTTGCATTATTTACAAATAATTGGGTGGAAGCAATAATTTGGTGAAATTTTTTACCAAACTCTCTACAGAACTTGTTCAGGGACACACACCAGTTGGTACCGTAGCATCAAATGGGAGTTCTAAGTATACCAGGACCGAACCGCTATTATTTCTGATAAATTGGGTGTATTGGCCAATTTGGAAATGTTATTGGGCCCAGTCCCCAGAACCTGAAACATGATCATTTCAGACTTGAAAACTTCGTTTTTGAAATTTTATTGGAAAACAATTGTTACTTTTATTCTAATTATGCATGATTTTAAAGGATCATACCATTTTAAAGGGCATCTTTTACCCCATATTTCCATCTGCTTAATTTTCTCGTTCTCCAGGACCAGGCCCCAATATTGTCAAAAAATTATATTTTTAAATATTTCTCCAAATTTGCTTTTTGATTTTGCCCAAATTTGAAAATTTTGTTGTGCTCAGTATCCAGGATCCGTAACATGGTTATTTTGGACTTTGGGCTTGAAATTTTATAGAACTTTGCGATGTAATTCTTTCTGAAATTATAAATTTAAAACCATAGAGGGCATTTTTTGCCCAATATTATATTCTTTTTTCACCCAACCTGTGTTTTGTATTTCCAACAGACCTTAAAATTTTGACACAAGTTGATATAATTCATTTGCGACATCATAAATTCAAGAACAATTCTTTTGATGCCCTTTGAGGTTGCAATATTGAAATTGACATCATAATTGACACAGTAAGCATGATTAAAAACGAAATTTTTATCATAATTATGTATAATTCTTTTAAACATCCATTATTCTCATAGCCAAGAAATGCATCAATCTTGGAATTAATTATTTTCTTCCTTTGCGGAAAATTGATATAATTACCCCTATATATATGAATAACCCCAAAAAACGTGATGTGTCATTTTAAATCTTCCTCCGTTTAATCTTAATCTTAATATTAAATTAATATTAAAAATTTTCGGTAAAAATATGAAATGTATGAGATATAACGAAATGTAGAGTAACTAACCAATGTAATTTAAACTGACAACTCCTTTTTTTTTTTAATATGATAGCATCTGATATAGGAAAAAGTTTGTGGGTACAAAGCAGTGTAAAAATACCTTTTTTTTTTTCTAGTTCAGTACGAATTAAAGAATAAAAAAACACCCACATGTGTAAAATATACTTTTATTAATGTTTAATTATGCTGGGAAATGTGTAAAATAGCATAAATTATCCTTATAAATATTAACTCAAAAAGTTACACTTTGAATATGCTGAGTTTTTGTTGTAATATTAAAAAGCTGTTTTATTTATGTTAGGTTGTAGCATGTATCTAGATCTATTGTGAAAACCTCTTTTTTAATAAGGGATTAAGTTTTTTTTGTTTGTGTTTGTATGTTAGAAGGCTATTGATGTTTGACATTCTTTCAAACAGTAAGCAATTTCCCTGCATGTCAACAAAATGCATTTACTAATAAATACAGTTTTTTTTTTAATAATACATCCTTTTTTGCTTATTTGGATTCCCATTATAAAATTTTTTAAATATATTTAGACATCTGAAACAAGAATTGTACGATTTGAAGGAAAAAGGTATTCCTGATGGTGAAGAAGAAGCAAATGGTCGTGTTTGTAAACGGTGTCGAACACCACTAGGTTTCATATTTAATTCTGGAGCACTGTGTCATAACTGTAGTGCAAAAGTATGTAAATTATGTCGTGTACCTATTGACCCTCAGCCGGCTCCAGATGTTACATGGATTTGCACAGTTTGTGCTAAAATCAGGTAATCTTTTTTCAAATTAAAAAACACTGTGTAAGTAAAGAAATCATACTATACTGCTGTGTAGATAGAAATATCATACTAAACTGTTCTATTTGAGCCTCCTGAAATATTCTATCTAAACCTCCTGAAAAGTAAATTGGTCAAGAAACAGTTGAGGTGACCATCCTTGTCGCCGTTGATATCTTTCCTTATACCAACTTACTTATGGTAATATAGGTAGCGGGTCATTTTATCAAAGTTTAGCACTAGAAAAATTTCCAGCCAGGGTTAGCGGTTATTCTCTAGCTTGGTGAAATATCAACACCAGGCAAAAAACAGGCATTTGACATGTTCTGCAAACAATTTTAGTTTTAGGCTTTTTTTTTTTTTTTTTTTTTTTTTTTTTTAATTTACGAATGTGATTATTTACCCAAATATTAGACAATAGTTTATATAATTTGAAGTTAGTTATTAGAAAAATACATTAAAATTTACTATTTGTATTTAAGACCTGGACATTTTGGCCATTATAAAGTGAATATAGATCTCTACCCTCCAGTCATGTTATAATTGGCTATAGTCTTTATCTTTATCAATAAGAGTGAAAAACTGCTCGAATTTTATTAAATAATTGCACTCTAAACATCTGAATGTTTACTAAAAACTTTTATTTATCTGCCTCCTCATACAAAATAGAGGGAAACTGAAATATCAATTTTGCAATATTAAATGTTTGTTCTTCATTCTATTGACATTTTTCAAAATTTAAAAGATTACAATATCGAAATCTCAATACCACTGCACTATCCTTGTTATTTTCAGTGTCGTACTTAGTTTTTGTTTGATCACGACCATTAAAGATCTTGCTCATAAAGATTATATAGAGCCAATTTTAAGAATTAGACTAAATTAGGAATTTGGCTTTAAACAGCAAAAATCTAAAGGTTTGGTCTCCCTAGACAACCAGTAGTAAATTGCACCTTATGCTGATTATGTCTTATTATGCTCTGTAAGTATTTCAAACTCAAGCGTCGATTGTTATGCTTTTAAAGGTACGTGTAATAGTTTTATAAATATGCAGACTTACCAAATGATTTTAAATATGTTATTAAAAGTTATATGTAGCTATTTGATTGCTGCAACTGGAGCAGTAGAAGTTTCTGTAATAATAAATTAGCTAAATATTTATTAATGATAACTTTATTTTAGGTGTAAGTATTTTTGTAATGTATTTTTTCAGAAACAATTTGTCTAAAAAAAATATTCAAGGATTTTTAGTATATCTAAAACGTACCAATGCATATTTAAAGTGTTGTTTACTACAGTATATGAATATTAAATATTATTCTCATAAAAGACAATATAAGGTTTTTATTTTGTTGAAAAATGTTATTTAGATGCTAATGTTTGAATTTATTTTAAAACATTAGGGAAAATAAGAAAAATGAAGTTTTATTACATCATGAAGAACAAAAATGATTAAAAATAAATCTAGTATCACTTTTGTTCCAAACATTTTTTAACATTACAGTCCAAAAAAAAAAGAATTACGATGCTATTTATAACTTTTGCTGGAACTGTTGCACACACTCCAGAGATGAGTGATGATCCAAGTTTGTCTAAATAAAATATGTTGCATAGTGTATATATTACTGAGGGGAATAGTTGCAAAGTTATTAGAATATTTGTATTTTATTCCATGTTGAAGAAAAAAAACAACTCACTTTATTATTTTGAGAAAATAATTTTCTTTAATAAACAATTAACTGTTAATTTTCAAAATAAGGATTTGAAATACTTTGTATATGTTAGTGAATACTTAGTTAACAAATGAGGTGTGGCCCAATTTACGCGATGCAATTTGCACAAAAAAAAAGTTCTGTGTTCTCTTCCCATGTGTGAATTTCTGAACTGAAAATTGAAATATTTCGCATAAATTTAAAAGGTTAAAATCTGGGAATTATGAAACCACGAGTTATAATTAGCTATTTAAAAATTTTTTTTTTTGGAAAAGACTATAGTTAAAAAATATAAAAATTTTTTAAAACAAACAATCATTTGAATATTATGAATAAACAGAACCCTATAGACCTCAATCATAAATGCTTGGGTTATTTTCGGTATTTTTCAACTCTTATAAGGTATTTTTTATTAAGGTATGTTTGCGCCTCAAACAAATGTATTTTTAATTTTCCTAGGTAAATAAATTATACCTGGAAGATTTTTTTTATTCAGAGAAATTAAAATGACTAATTTACACTTGTTCGAGATTTAAACTAGGCATCTGATGTAGTCATAGAAATAATTTTTTTGTACTTTATAAAGTCATGCCAGAATCTCAATTGATATGAGGTGGTCATTAAAAAGTTATTGTTTCTCCTTAATTTTTGCTGTTATTTTCAAACATTGTAGATATTAGAAAAATATAGGGTTGGATCTTCTATCTGGAAATTTCTTTCTTTCCAGGAGAATAAAGAAGACTAAAAATACACTGACAGATAAATATATAACGTATGGATGGAAAATATAATTCACGTATAGAAAAATTACAAGCATAGAAAAATAAATAGCTTGTATGTAAAAAATTTCCACTCATTTAGTCTTCTTTTTTCTATTTTCTTATTTTTTACCATAATTCTCCAAATTTAAGTAACTTTGAAAAAGAAAATGTAAAAAATATTTTTCAAACTTTATCTAAGTAAGAATATATCAATTTATCTAACACAAGTACTACTACACAAGTACGACTACTCAAGTACGACTACTCAAGTAAATTTCTTTACCCAGCTACTATTTCTAGCTAACAACTAACTTTTCTTAAAATGAATTTTAGAATTACACTTAGCGATATTTTTTCTTACCTGGTGCCATATTTTAGAGCTGGTTTATTTGTCAAAATTTATTTTGAGTGTAGGAATTATTGTAAAAAAATTTTCAGACGGTTGGGAATATTTTTATAAATTGGTTTTTATAGTCGAGACTTATTTCAGAAGAGGTCAGTTGATCACATACGGCATAAGAGCTAAAACTATAATGAAAAAAATCTTTTCTTTGCTTTAGGGATATTCGGGCTGAGTCTGGTGCATGGTTTTATGACCATGAGGCTACAAAGAAAACAAAACATAATAAGGTTTATGGTAGTTTCCTCATAAAAACACTATTCTCAAGAGGTATTGTTTTTACTTACAAAAAACTTATTTTGTGATTTTATTTCTGCATGTCTTTTTTTCTTTTTTTTTTATTAATATCCTTTATATGAAGTTGGCACTGTATGCTGTAACAAGAATTCATGTCTTGTTGTTATTTGTTACACTTCAATGGAATAAATATGTAAAACAAGAAAAACACATGTTATGTTTTAAAATTTTTCTGTGGAGTTTTTGATTCCAATCAAGAACCAAAAAGATTTTGATTCTACTGAATTTTTTACGTCATTCTGCTAAAAATTTTGATGTTAGGAAATGTTAATAAAAGCTTCTTGACCAATTTATAGGCTGGTCAGATACTCTTAAAAATTTTCTTACAAGTTTGCAATCAAAAGATGGGTATAATTTTTGGTAAAAAGTTTTGCTTTGTTTTTATAGCTAAAAAACGTGACACTGTTATTTACAAAGACCCAGACTGGACTGATATCATTGATCAAGGTAGGATTCTTATTAATGTTTTTAACATTTTTTAACTAATGTGTAATCATTGTTTTCAATTTGCCATATGCTGATATCTTTAAATTCACCCTTGTCATTCTCTTTTTCTATTCATTTTAACACTTTTTTAACCAAAAGTTTAAAATTTTAAAAAAAGTTTTAATTTTTTAGCAATGAGTGTGGTTATTCTCAAATTCAGACAAAAAAAATCTTAACTCAAAAACCTTTCATTTAAAAATTTTTATACAGGTTTTTTTTATAACCGGCATCATTTCACAGTCATTGTCATTTTTTTAGTAGCAGTCTCTTAGCCTTTTTTAGATTGGCTTTGTAGGTCTAATTTATTGGTGTAAAATTTCACACTCTACACTAACTTTATATAGGATATATATATATATTTAATAATACATAGTTATATATAATTAATATATAGTTATAGATAATTAATATATAGTCATATATAATTATATATTTTAATTATATATTAATTATATATATATATTAATTCTCCGCTTATATTATATATAAAGGTATTAAAAACACAGTT